>PVJN01038014.1:0-20350 GCA_004026805.1 Lasiurus borealis
TGCGTTTCTAAACCCACTCCTTTCCTCCCTGCCCTGTTCCCTTTCCAATCTGCTCCTTACCGGACCCTTGTCCCCCTCCCAGCCCCCGGCACCTGTGAGACGCAGCCAGACAATGGGAAATGGGATTCAGCCATGCACATGGGGGGAAAAGATTATGAAAATGAAAAGTAAATAAATATGGATGTTGAGGACCCAATTCTGATAAGCGGATTTTCAAAATTAACCATTTGCAAGAGTAGATTAAACGCGTTTAATGTGGTGGGTGGAAAGAAGTTGATTAAGATGCACGGCAAACCCCATTTCAGCAATTTCTGGGGTGAAGGCATCGCAGGCCCCCTTTGCAGCGAGCTGCTTGCCAGGATAAATGCTGGATGCCTTTAAGAGCACTAATTTGCCATTGTTGTGCTGGTAAACAGGCCTCCTGGAAAGGGGCCACGGCTGCCTTCTGTACATGAGGCGGATGGGCAGGGCAGGGAGGGGACTGCCGGGGGTCAACTGCAAACGGGGCAGCTCCGGGGGTGGAGGGGGGGACCACCCACTATCGTTGGGAATGCAGGAAAACACCAAGGACAAAAGAAAGATACTGGCTTCCCCATCACCTCCCCTAAGCATTCCCCCCCACCACACACACACACACACACCACACACATATACACACGAGTCTCCTGCAGTGAGAATTCTGATCCCAGAATACCTTGCAGCTCCTTCCATGGCAACAGTCGTCCTCCCTCCCTGCAAGCCTCTGCCTCCTTTCTTGCTGCTCCTTCTCCCTGCAGCCCACTCCTGTCCTCAGAGCCAGGCCTCCGGAGAGGGTTGGCGCAGCCTCGGGCAGGAGGCCCGTCTGTCCATCCTCTGAGGAGGTCATGCCGGCGCTCACCTCACAGACACCCAACTCCACCAGGGCCAGCGCCCCAGAAGGTCCAGGCCCGGGGGCACCACATTCAAGGACCAGAAAAAGAGCTCTCAGAAGCGCTGGCTGGATTTCAGTTTGAGGAAACAAAGAGGGAAGGAATACTCTTTGCTCTGTCCGAGAGGCAGAGAGAAGCCAGTGACTTACGTGAGCATGTCCCCGGGGGCTCAGAGGGGATCCCAGGGCCCAGACGAGGAGACCATCTTAGCTCCTCAGCAGACCTGGGGCCCTGAGTCACCATGCGACTTATGATGCCATAGGCCCTGCAAGATCTGCCCACTGCTGACCTCTCTGACCCCATCCATCCTCCCGGTGCTCCTGCCACGTTAGCCATCTTTCTGCTCCCCTTGCAGCTATGCCCACTCCTGCTCCCGGGCCTTTGCGCTTGCTGTTCTCTCTGCCTGGGAAGCTCCACTGTTTACAGCAGGCCCGTCACGTGGCCTTCAGGTCCCCAGAGAGGCGGCCCCCACCTTCCAGCTGTCGCTCTCTGCCAGCTCCTCTTTCTTGCCGTCACAACAGTGTCCCTATTTCAGTCATTGTGTGTCACGGGTGTGTTTGTGAGTGGATTGCTGTCCTCACCCTGTGAACGCGGGGCCTTTGCCCATCAGAGAGAGCTGTGTTCCAGCCCCGAGAAAGGACTTGCCCAAGATCCTGCAGGCGGGAGGCGGCGCATGCTGTGTCTGGCTCAGAGCTGCTCCCACCCCGGACAGAGCCCCCACCACCCGGTACCTGATGGGGATGGGCCGCGTCGGGGACAGGCTCCATCTGCCACAGGTCCTATCGGGACTGCTCTCAGGAAGCCCAGAGACAGGAGGCCTCCCGCCCCCGTGCAAGCGGGGCTCAGAAGAAGCTGAACAGAGCAGGTGGGCTCCGCTTCTCCCATTTCACAGGCGAGGCAGGCGAGGCAGGGAGATAAATGCCCAGCCAGACTGCCCAGCTCCTAAGAGGCAAAGATGGGCCCAGACCCAGGCGGGCTGGGGCGGGGGAGGAGGAGGGGAAGGGGCAGTTCTGCTCTCAGAACTGTGACGTGTTAGTCTTCAGCAGAGGGTCCCCAACACTTCGAGGCAAGAGAATCTCTGGGATGGTCCTTGGAAAGGTCGGTTTCGCGGCCCTGCCTCAGTGGTTCTCTCTCTGCAGGATCACTTAAGTGACTCTGATACAGAAGCTACAGGGAGCCCCACACTTTGATGGTGAGGGGAGGTGTCCTGGCCAGAGACCAGAGGAGCCGCCACTGCCATGTCCCTACAAAGCCACCGTCCTTCTCCACCCCACTCCCCCTCTTTCACTTCCCCACCCTGCTGCCTCGGCGAGCTTGCACTCTCGGTGGATGAACCCGAACGTTCTTGAGCAGCTCCCTGCGAGGCGGTGGGGTGGAGGGGATGGAGAAAGGAAAGGCATGTGGTCAAGCTCTCCCCTCTCCCCCACACCTAGCCGGGAACCCCCACAAAGGATGCTGTGCTCTACGTGGTGCCCGTGAAGAAGGGCCTGGGTCAGCGAGGGCAGGTGTGGCTGCGACCACCCTGCCCTGCCAGGATGTGCAGAGGCTCCTCTGTTGGTGGCAGGAGCTCCTCTCACCGCCCGATGGCCACACTTCTCACAAGGCTGGAGCAGGGGACACGCAACAGCGGGTCTGGACGTCAGAAGTCCAGCACGCATTCCCTGAGCACAGCCTCAGGCCTCAGGCCGAGCGTGGACCAGGGTTGTCACCTGTGCCCCCCAAGTTCTGGAGCACCTGGCACTGGAGTTGCCGCCAACCCACAGAGAGGGAAACTGAGGCCAGAGAGGCCACTTCCTCCGGGCCTCCTCCCAGGCCTGCGGCAAGGCGGACAGACAGGGAGCCGCTGTGGAAGGCTGGTCCCAGGACAGCGGAGAGGCGCCAGGCACCACCTGGCCCCGTGCTGCCGGGATCCCGAGGCTGATCCCTGAGCGGTTTCTGACCCAGCTCCCAGGGGCCCCCAGTTCCTCTGTCCTGGCCCCTCTGACTTTGTGGGCCTCCGGAGCCCTCTGGACCCGCCCCCGTTCATGGCTGGACACAGCTCTGATGGATCAGCCTCTGGCCTGTCCGGTTGTCAATTACTTTGTCTGTCACCGGAGTTTCAGGAGAGGATTTGGCGCAGATCTGACCTGAAGTCCTCCCTGAGCTACGAAAATCTCTGTCCCCCAGAGGCTGCTCAGCAGAAAGACCCGGATGGGAGCCTCAGCCTGTCCTCTGTCTGGACCTACGTCTGCAACCTGGAAGCTTTGCCCGGGTGAGCGCTCAGAGCCTCCCAGGCCACAGGATTCTCCAGCTCCTTTAGAAGCGGCTCAGCTCCCCCGCCGCACCCAAACCCGCTTTCCCTGACAACCAACGTGGCAGAATTAGTCTTCAGTTCTGAACAAGAGCAGCAATCGTTAGAATTTTCCATCTGAGACTTGCTTTCATTTGTATTTGCCAAACCCCAGCCTGGGGTCTCTGTTGTTCGTTATTTGTATTTTTCGTTTGTCACTGAGGAGCTGGTTTCAAAATCCAGTTGCCTGTGCTCCGGGGAAGTGTGGCCTCCCACACAGTGCTCAAACTGGCCCTCTCTGGCTCCCGTGTAGGGGAGAGGGAGCGGAGATCCAGATGGCTTAGGGAGCCGCCATGGGATGGAGGAGACAGAGGGAGAGATGTGAGGGAGGGGGAGTGTGGAGCGCCGAGGTAAACAAATTCGAGTCCAATTACCGTAGCAACCTTGCCCCCCCTCCTCTGCCCCCACCCCCAGGAAGGGAGATGGCTGAGAAAAATACGAAAATAATGTGGAACTAACCGCATGATGGTGGAAGTTGGTGTCCAGCTGGGAAGTTGCTAGCATCTCTCCCCCAGCTCCATGGGGTGGGGAGATCATAGAAAATTTCAGAATCAAACAGGATGGGGAGCTTGGCAGAAGGGTCTGCAAAGCTCACAAATGCAATGTGGTTAAGAGCGAGGAGCCTGTGGTTAGGAAAGAAAAGAGAGAGCCTGAGGGCAGGCTGCTGGAGCAAAGATGCTGTCCACCCCTCGCCCGCCACCCGTGGCCCCTCCTGCAGGCACTGCTGGGTGAGGAGGGCCCAGGTCTGTTCCAGACACAGGAGCTCCCTTCCTGCGAGAACATCTTTTTGTCCTTGAGCAGGTGGTGATAGATAGAGAAACCAGCTCCGAGCAGGGAGGTAAGTAGCCCAGGGTCACTGGGAGAATTAATATCATAATTGAGAATAACAGCTAGGCCTCCTATTTACTAGATAAAATAGCGCCAGGGGATGTGCTGAGAGATGGGAAAACAGAATTTGAAATCATTTTTTATTTCTCTGCAAATGTAGCTGCTGTTGCATTTCCCCTCCTCTCCCTGGGAGAGGAGCCGCTGCCTTTTCCTGTCTGTGCACAGAGGCGGAGACCTGTGTTCCCCTGGATTTCACCTCCCCCACCCCGCTGGGCAGTTTCTCCCAGCAGGACGCAGGGATGGGCCGGGAATCACCAGGGGTGGGGCCAGCATGGCCACCGAGTTCACTCCAAGGCCACCGGCCAGGTCAGAAGTGCATGTGGTAAGTTCTTTTCCCAGCTCTCCCTGTACCAGGAGCTCAGGATGGTGGAGGGGGTGGCGGTTCACATCCCTGCTCTGCTCACCCTAGGACCCCTAGAAACTCAGTTTCCCCTCTCTGTGAAACGAGGCCACTCTCGAAAGGCTGCTATGAGCACCCAGTGCAACCCATGTGCCAAGTGTCTCAAATGTGGCAACTGTGACCAGGTGACCGCGCTGCTGGAGACGTGGTGACACGCACAGCAGTTGGAAAGGGCATTTAGGGCAACTTATGTGAGAACTTCCAAGAGCTAAGAAATTAATTGGGAAGTGTGAACTGTAGAAATAAAGTAAAAAAAAAAAAAAAAGGAGAGAGAGAGAAAATTACCTCTACAGAAATTAGTACAAAGCAATTAATAAGAAATAAAGAAATTGGTCAAGAGGAGGAGGAAGACATGCAAAGAGTTGGGGCATTGAGACCCAGGGGAGCACAGAGTCTCATCAAGGTGCCCGAGCTGCAGGGGCCCCGGGAATGGTGGGAACTGCCTAGGCCAGTGGTGGGCAAACTCATTAGTCCACAGAGCCAAATGTCAACAGTACAACGATTGACATTTCTTTTGAGAGCCAAATTTTTTACACTTACACGTCTTCTGACGCCACTTCTTCAAAACAGACTGAAATGAGAGGTAAGAGACCCAGGCTGCAAACCAGTCAGACCAGGGCCACACTGGTAACAACACCAGGTCCCCCCACACAGCAGGGCAGATGGGAGGGAAGTGACCGTAAGACCTGGCTCTAGTTCCTGTTTGGAATGCACTGGCTGTGTGCTCGTGAGCATGTCATTGAAGGAGATTGGAAGCAATGAGCTCTAAGATCCCTCCCAGGTCCCAAACCCAGCAGTCTAAGTGCTCTGGAATGGGGAGGGGGGTGGAGGGAGGGGAAAGGCTAGATGAGGAGGGGGTGGGAGGAACTTGGAATAAACTAGGAGGAGGCTGGAACCCCTCTCTGGGTATGGGGCCTTGGGCGAGTTCCTCAGCCTCTATCTTCTCATCTGTCAAATGGGAAGGAGCACCTCTGCAGAGGCCATTGAGAAAGGTAAGTTGGATGAAGCCTGTGAACCCAGGCTGGGCCATAGTTAAGAGCTAACATCTGCCCTATTCTGGGCCCCCTGCCCTCTGAAAGGCTTGGGTGGAATTGGCACTCTCCCTTCCTCTCGGGGCCCCTGGTAGCTGGCTGAGACAATCTATCTCATCCTCCTAGCCACAGGGATTGGTTTGGGGAGTGGGCATGTGACCTAAGCCAGACCAATCAGAACGAAGCTTAGGACTTTGGCAGGAAATGCCTGGCCCCTAATAAGCTCTTTTCCCAGGTTGACCAGGGAACATGTGGTTTTCAGAGCTGCTGAGTGTTCTCACAGGGGATCCTGGATTCAGTCAGCTCTGAAGAGAGATTGCCACATGAGCCAGCATATCCCCCTGTTTGCTGAAGCCAGCTTGGGTCCTGCCTCATTCTCGGCCACTACTTAATAAAGCCTCTTCCATCGCACCAAGTCACCAGCTCCTTGGAAATCCAGTCCCTTCTCAAAAGTGCCCCTGCCGGGCTCCAGGGTGGGAACTGTCACCTGCAGACACCCACAACAGCAAGCACCGGGCCATCAACCGCCCCACGGCAGGCCGCCTGGCCCAGCTGCTCCTCTGATCCAGGAGCTCCATACGCTCACCTTGCTATTAAGCCTTGCCAGGAGCCAGCCTCCTCTCTGCTCGGGGCCCCTGTGCAGCCAGGCTCAGAGCCGCCTTAAATAAAGACTACAGCCCTGAAACTGTTCAAATGGATCTACATCAACGAGGACAGCAAGGGGATGCCTTTAAATAGATCATCGCCAAGCACCAGCCAGGGCAGGCAAAGTCTGCCTTTAGCATTATTCTCTCCCTCGTTCACATCTTCTGATGCCACTTCTTCAAAACAGCCCCCCCCCCCCGCCCCATCCGCCGAATACTTTTAGCTCACCTTACCCCAAACCCTGTCATAAATTAATTCAGGCAGTAATGACTTAGATTTAAGAGAGGAACAGAACATAGGAGTGGTCAACATTTTAACCTAAAGGATAGGCTTGGTGATGATGGAATTTTAGGCATTTTAAAGTCACAATAAATCGTGGAAATATATGACTAGGGACAAAGGAACTTCTCCATCCCTGCTCAAGCCATACCACCCAGGCCCCGGTATCCCCATAATCTCACTGCCCACAAACCCTACACCCTTCGCTTCTTCCTGGGAGCTGTATCTCAAAGTCTGTTCTGTGCAGAGTCCAGTTCAGGTCTGTGAGCTCCCTCCTCTGGGAGGTCAGAGAAGGAAGGAGGGATGCCTCCCTCCTTGCCCCAGGGTCAGATTTCCTGCTTGCCCGGGGGTGAGGTCCTGGAGACCTCTGAGGGCTGGCACCAAGGAAGTCAGGGGCTTCCTCAGGGTGACGTTGCCACAGACCCACTGCCTGGCCAAGCACCCCTACCCCACCCAGGGAGCCAGGCTCCACACCTGGGGCTTGTTCACCATCCTTGCCAAGTGCCAGGCATTCTTCCCTAAGGGTCTCAGGTGCGTTATCTCTTTTAATCCTCAAAACTGGACTATGAAGTAGGAACTGTTTTCTCTCCATTTACACCTGGGGAAGGTAGGGTGCAGAGAGGTCTAGCTGCCTGGCCAAGGTCACTCAGCCAGAAGCCACAGCGCTAGGATTCACGCTCTGGGGAGCTGGCTGGAGAGTCCAGAGCCTCACGCCTACATTGCTGGCCCTCTCTGGAAAGCCAGCATAAAAACGGCTTCCATATCTATGCTGTTGTTTATTGCCTGCCCTATGCCAGGCACTGAGCTAGGCAGATCGTGGTTGTCCCTTTTCTCTTCATAACAACCCTATGAGATAAGCCCTGTTTCACAGTCAAGGACACTGAGGGTGCAAGAACAGATGTGAGGTACCTCCAATCACTCAGCTTGTGAATGGTCATGCCGGGATTTGAACTCAGGTCCTTCTCATCCCAACATCCATGCTCTCTGCCCTTTAGGATCCAAGTGCCGTTGGATGTGAAAGCCTACAAAGAACTTTTCCAAAGAAGCTGCAAGGATAAACAGCACCCAGAGGTTCCATGTACTGGCATTCGGTCCCTTCCCTCCGCTCCCCCCTCTGCAGTGACATCGGCATAACTCTGGTGCAAGACCAAGACCAGGACGCTGGCACAGATACCATGTGTGCATATCGTTCTGCCATTTTATCACCTTTGTGAAATAACCGCAGGAACCAAGATGCAGAAGTGTCCCCATCACCACAAAGATGTCCCTCCTGCTGCTCCTTTGCTGCCACTTCCGTCCTCCTCAGCATCCCCAGCACCTGGCAACCATGAACCGTTTGCCATCTCTCTAACTGCATGTCGAGAATGGGATGTAAATGGAATCTTATGTGAGCTCTTGAGAATGGCTTTCTTCACTCACAAAGTGTTTATTTTAAAATAAATAGTTATTGAGTATCTCCCACATATTAGGCAGCTGCTAGCCCCTTTCAGGAATCCTATATAATAAAGAGGTAATATGCAAATTGACCATCACACCCTGTGTCATCACAAAATGGCCACCCCAAGTTGTCACAAGATGGCTACCTCCATGTTGTCACAAGATGGCCAGCAGGGGAGGGCAGTTGGAGGTGATTGGGCTGGCAGGGGAGCAGTTTGGTGTCAATCAGGCCAGCAGGGGAGCGGTTAGCAGGTGATCAGGCTGGCAGGCAGAAGTAGTTAGGGGCAATCAGGCAGGTAGGCAGGCAGGCAAGTGGCTAGGAGCCAGCAGTCCCAGATTGTGAGAAGTTTGCCTGACTGCTAGTGAAGGCCCGATCCCGGGATCAGGCCTAAACTGGCAGTTAGACATCCCCTGAGGGGTCCCAGATTGGAGAGGGTGCAAGCTGGGCTGAGGGACACCCTCCCACCCCATGCACGAATTTCGTGCAACAGGCCTCTAGTATATCACATGAGACTCTTTGGCTGCACGTGAAAGAACCCACCTCAAACTGCATTGTAAAGGGGATGTATTGGCATCGGTCATGGGAAAGTCCAGAGGGGGCGCTGGCTCAGGCCCAGCTGAAGCTTGGGGCCTGTTAGGCCCATTCTCATTCTCCATGTTTTGGTTCTGCTCTCCACTGTGCTGGTTTCCCTCAATGGCTGGCTCTCTCCACTTGGCAGCTGCCAGTCGCTCACAGACCCAGGAGAAAGGAGTACCCCTTTCTTTAGAAAAGTTCCAGCAAAGGTTCTGCCCCTGATTGGCCCAGTTTGATGCCCACCTGACCCCAGCCCAATCACTGATGGGAATTCTAGGGGGTGGGGGAGTTGCAATGCTCTGATTGGCTAATTATTGATCATGTGCCCTCTCCTGGAGTCCCCCTTGATGCCATCCCTGTCCAAATCACAGGAATTGGGAGGGAGGGGCATAAGGAAATTTAAGATGCTATTGTTAGTGAGAGGGAGAATAGGTGTAGGCCCAGGGGATGCATGATGGCATTATACTACCTCAGCTCAACTTGTTTGTTTTTCAAAAAATATGACGAAAGTCGGGCTTGGAAAGACCAAATGATGGAACCACGTTCAGAGCTTTAGTCCTGGGAACTGCCCTGCCAGGGTTTGAGTTCTGAGTGGAGATGCCCAGCCTCCCTCACTTCTATGCTCTGATGCAACATGGAGAGGCTCCGGCAGAGCAAAGCCTGGGCCTGGCTGTGGCCCTTGGGGGCAGGGCATCCTCAGCAAAGGAACCATGTGACTCTCTGGGCTTCCGGGACCCTCAAAGGCAGGCTGGCCCTGAAGTGGATTCCCCCCCCCTTACTCTCGGGGTGCAGGCTGCCCCGGGAGCTGCACACGGTCCCATCTCTAAGCGTGTGCAGGCCCTGGCACACACTGCACGCGTGGGCTGCCACATAGCACCAGGAGAGCCAGGAAGAGACAGCCGCCATCCCATAGCGAGGATGGGCAGATGGAACGAGTGACTCAGCACGGAGACCAGCTGTGACCAGATGAGAAGAATAAACATGAAAGCCAGAGGCCAAACCTGCCACGGCCCCCCTTAGAGCCGGGCCTGGTGGCTGGGCCGGGCAGGGGTGACAGATAGACCAGGATGCGGACAGGGGAGATGGATGGCCTCACCAGGCCCAGCCGAGTGAGGAAAGCCAGACAGATGGTCTCATTAAGGAGCCCAGCCGAATTCTGGAACGGGGCTCCATGTGGGGGGCGGGGGGGGGGGACCAAGGCAGGCTCCTTCCTGGCAGGGCTCCTCCAGGCCTGGGTGGTTCCAGATGGGGCTTGGGTCCCTCCCTCATTCTGGGTAAGGGGGCCACCAGGTGCAGGCAGTGCTGGGACCAACAGCTTAGAATCCCTGGCCACAGCAGGTGAACCATGGGGCCTGGTGCCCTGTCCCAGCCCAACCCCATCTCCTCCCTCATCAAACTCCTCATCATTAATAACACTGGTTGTTGATCACCTGCCACCCAGACACTGCACTGGGCATTCTAGGTGCATCACCTCCATGGTTGGCTGTCCCCTCAACCTGGAGCCCTTTTCACCCAGGTCTCCACACACTGACCATTCTTCGGTGGCCACCTCCTCCTAGAGGCCCTCCCTGACTACCCCATCTGAAGCTGCCCCAACACTCTCTCACTCAGGACAGCATTTAGATTTGTCATCACCTCATTGCCATCTAAACTTATCCCACCCATTTACTAGTACAGCGGTACCTCGAGATATGAGTGCCCTAACATACAAGATTTTTGAGATACGAGCTGTCGAGCGAGCGATTTTTGCTTTGAAATACGAGCAACATTTGAGATAGGAGTAATTGCGCGGATCGGCCGGCTGCACACGACCCACCAATTTACCGAGACTCCAGCGTCTCATAGTTTCCCACGCCTCAAGATTACAGAAAGAATTAAACTCGTATCTCGAGGTACCACTGTACTTTCTGGGTGGTCCCCTGCTAAAACAGGAGGTCCTCCAGGGTGCCACATCCTAGAACAGTGCCTGGCACATAATATAGATGCCTGAGAAATTTGTGGGGAGCTCAGAGAGGATACCTGCCTGATCCGCCTCTCTCTCTCCCTGCTTCCTTCTTCTCCTCAGCACGCCCCGTTCTCTCTCCTGCCACCTATCTGTCTTCATTCTCCATCTCCCAACTAGGACAGAGGCATCAGGAGAGAAGCAACTTTTGTCTGAATTCCCAGTGCTTTGTTGGTTCAATGACTGGTGCTGGGGTCGATACGGTCCCTGAGGAAGCGGAGAGTGGGAGGAAGGGACCTGCTGTGACCTCATAGAGAGTCAGGGCCAAAGCAGGCTTCCTACTCCAAGTGTACAAGCCCCCATCTGAGGCACTTTCCCCATCCTGTTCTCCCGGTCTTCCGGGGAAAGCACCTAGGCCCTGAGCTCACTGCAATGGCCAGTGTGGAAGCTGAGTAGTGGCCCTCGAAGACATCCACGTCCTAATCCCTGGAACCGGTGAAAATGTGACCTTCCATAGCAAGACAGACGTTGCAGCTGGGAGTAAGTGAGGGATGCTGACACGGGGAGGTGGACCCTGGGCAGTCACAGTGTGCTCCTAAGAGGGCAGCAGAGGGGAGTTGGATACACGTGCAGGAGATGGAGCCGCTGCCACAGAGGTCAGCCCGATGTGAGGAAGGGGTGCAAGCCACAGTGGGCAGGTGCCCCAGGAGCCAGAAAAGGCAGGGAAACAGATTCTTTCCTAAGACTCCAGAAGGAGCCAGCCCTGCCCACACCTTGACATTAGCCTAGTGAGACTGACTTTGGATTTCTGGCTTCTGGCTTTAATTGTGAGAGAATAAAGTTGTGTTGCTTTTTAAAAGTTACCAAGATATAGCTGAAACCAGTTTTGCTCAGTGGATAGAGCATCGGCCTGCAGACTGAAAGGTGCCAGGTTCGATTCTGGTCAAGGGCATGTATCTTGGTTGCAGGCACATCCCCATTAGGGGATGTGCAGGATGTCTCTCTCTCATCCATGTTTCTAACTCTCTATCTCTCTCCCTTTATCTCTGTAAAAAATCAATAAAATATATTTTTTAAAAATATAATAGCCGAGACCAGTTTGGCTCAGTGGATAGAGAGTCGGCTTGCAGACTGAAAGGTCCCGGGTTCGATTCTGGTCGGGGGCATGTACCTTGGTTGCAGGCACATCTCCACTGTGGGGCGTGCAGGAGGCGGCTGATCGATGTCTCTCTCTCATCGATGTTTCTGACTTTCTATCTCTCTCCCTTCTTCTCTGTAAAAAGTCAATAAAATATATTTAAAAAAATAATAATAAAATAAAATAAAATAAAATGGTTAAGATGGTAAATTTTAGGTTCTGTGTTGTTTTCTTTACCACAATAAACTTGATGAGGAAGAAGCGTCACCAAGCTTGCCATCATTTGTTATAGCAGCCACCACCCACACATACAGCCAGGGTGCAGCTGGCCAGGCCCAGGGTGCTGAGCTCCTTCCTGATGGCAAAGGAAGGCCAATCCCAGCTCCTTCCCTGGTGAGCCTCCTGCAGTGGCAGGGAGAGGCCGTGCCAGGGGGAGCCAGCTCTGTGCCATTGGTTGGCATGACAGAAAGAGAATAAGAACCACAAGAGCTGGCGTTAGCGCCCCCTTCCTGAGAGCCAAGTGCTGTACCACACACGTCTCACTTCCTCCCCTCAGCATCCCTGCGAGGCAGTTTCTACGATGAACCCTAACTTCCCACAAGGAAGCTGAGGCTCCGAGAGGTGAGGTGACTTGGCCAAGGTGCCACACCAGTAGCAGAGCCGAGCTCTTAATCACCATTTCCTGCCTCGCTCAATGCTGATTCAGTCAGTGTCACGTAACTGCTGTCACGGGCATTTAGATGCCTTCATGCTGCAGCTTTTAAAAGAGCCGTAGTATTGCCTTCTTTCTCTGTGTTGGTAGCCTGGCATTCTCTTTCCATTAATCATAGACCAGAGAGTCTCATTCTGTCCTGATACGCCCACAAGTATATGAGATTGCCTAGAAAAGTGCACAGAAAAAAAAAAAGCGCTCATGTTCTATGTGCAGGTCTCTCAGGCCCTACAGCAGAGCTGGAGATGGTGGCTGCAAACCAGTGCCTGGTGTGCAGAGGGGTTGGGCGTGGCCGGCACTGTACTGGGTGGTATTTTTAATTGGTGCCCACCACACAACATCAGAAGACTTCTCTTCCCACGCGGGAGTCGGGGCAATGTTCTGCCTGACCCCTGTGGAGGTGAGGGCAGGCTGAGCTCTGCTCAGTGTCTCACACCTCCGTCCTCAGGGCTCCCCACCCAGGCATTGACTTCTTCCTCACCCCACATGTCCAATGCAGGCAGCGGGGGCGGGGGGGCTCGGCTCCACACAGCCACTCAGGGACCCAGGCTGATGGAGGCCCTGCCACCCTTTGGCAGCCTGTGAGACACACGGCCCAGTTTGTGGCTGCTTCCGGGGAAGAAGAGGCCAGGGAAGAGCATGTGGTTGTGGCAGAGCCTCAGCATGAGACACACAGCTGGCCTCTGGCCCCTTGTCGTTGACCGGAGGTAGTGGGGTGGCCCATCCCATGCCAAGGGGGTTGGGAGGTAGAGCCTTCGGCGAACACTCATGTCCCTGGTCCTCTGTTGGTGAGCACCATTCTACCACGCCCTCCCATTTGGCAGAGGCCCCCTGGACAGGCGTTCGGGGTGTGCACTGCACGGCACCAGAAGCACAGCTCCTGCTGTGTCGCTGGGATCGATGCCCCCTGCAGGCGTGCAGTGCAACATCTACAGAACCAGCCCTCCATAGACAGATGCATGTGCTCCCGGTGGCCCCCGGGCTAGGCCAACCTCTTCAGTGAACTCTCCGGAACATTCCAATTACATCCTTGTCTTAGAGTCACGAATGTGGACTCGTGTTAAATGCAAACCCCTCATGAACCTCAGCTTCTACAGGATAAAGTCAAAATTTCTTTGCAGGGCTTTTAAAGAATTAACAAATGGGCCTACGCTTCATTACAGCAGCATCCCTGCTCCTCCTGCCCTTCCCCCCTCCTGAGCTCAGCCCCCTGCCTCGGCTGCCATGCACCCCTATGCTCTTATCAGTAATTTTCAAGGTGAGTTATATGGACCTCTGGACCCTCAGCGTGGTCCAGTCAGCAAATCTGTTTGGGAAATAGATGGGCTACCCTATACCCCATCCCGGAAAGCCACAGTGGGCACGGTGTGTGGAAGGTTCTACAAGTCCTCCATGTTCCGTTTTCTTTGTTTCATCCAGTGTTGCAGAACTGCGCCCTTTCTCACACAGAGCCCCGGATGTCCTAAGACGACGCATTCTGACACTCTACCCGTGTACGCATTTATGTTCGCACGTTCTCTCTTCCTCACACTTCCCTTCCTCAAGTCAGCTTAGCAGCTCCTACTCATTCTGCACAGGCCATCGTGAAGGTGCCCTCATAGCCTGTGTCACACAGAAGAGTTGGCTCTGAGTCAGGATCTCCCTGCACCAGGACTTCTGCAGGACAGAACACTGGGCTCCACTGGGGCCAGGGGCCCTGCTGTCTCCTCAGCAGCCTCCACTTCTGGTCCTTGAAAGGGGGACATCCTTGGCCCTTGGCACTCACCACAGTGGTGCCCAGTCTTCTTTTTCCCTGCGGTGGGCAAGGCCCCCGGACTCAGCCACACTCATCCTCCGAGGCTCCCAGAGAGCAGGAAAGTCTTAAGGAAGTACTGTTTGTTGAGTTCTACGCTAAAAACTCAGAAAGTAGAGGAATAAGCATGTAGAATGCCCAGTGGTGAGGACTATAAAGAAAAACAAAGCAGGGAGGGCGGGCTGGGTGAGGGGTGCAAGAGGTTGGGAAGGAGGGCCGCCCCTTTTCTACGGTTGGCTCAGGAAGGTGACACTTGATAAGGTGGCATTTGAGCAGAGATCAGGGGAGGGAGGGAGTCGGGTGCGTGGAGATCTGTGGGGAGAAACTCCCAGGTAAAGAGAACAGTAAAGGCAGAGGCTCTGAGTGGCCAGTGCCTGTCAGGGAGCTGTGGCTGGAGCAGAGCAGTGAGTGGGGGGGAGAAGCTGAGACTTGGTGCTACGGCCCCTCCCCTCTGGGGTCACAGCGGAGGGGTGCAGGGGTGGGTGTCAGACATCCGGAGGCCAGAGCTAACAGGGACTGCTGAGAGCCCTCGGGAGGGAGCGGAGAGAGAGCTGGCGAGAATGACAACAGTTAACATGAGTGATGAATGTCTTTGTTTCTCCATCCTGACAGAGTGTCTCTCTGAGTCTCCACGTCATCTCATCTGGGGTCTGCATCTGAGGCTTGTTAACGCGAGGCCCAGGCCAGTGGTCCTGCCTGGACCCCATTCCCTTCCTGTCGGAAGATGCTGGTCCCCCAGAGCCCTCTTTATTCCCTGGGGTGACCTACAACGTATAGGTTGTTGGCCTGGTGTTTGCAGGCCAGGAGACGAGGCTCTGGTGAGGGACGGGGCCCATCAGAGACCAGCCAGACCCCTGGGCTCCCAAGGAGAGTGTGCTCTGCTCTGGAATCCTGCCCAGCAATGGCCAGGGGAGAGGCAGGCGGGCAAAGCGGTCTGAAGCCCAAGGCATGATGGGAAAGACAAAAGACCACAGGTCTCGGAAGCTGGTCCACTGAGGAGGGTGGGGCTGGCGTGGGCTGGCCACGTCTGGGGCTTTCCCCCTCCGCTCCATCTGGGGCAGAGAGGGGCTGAGGGGCAGGGGCGTGCCCATGCAGGAGGTCAGTCAGTGGTTTCAGGGGGAGCTCCAGGGGTCCGACACTCCGGACGGAAATGAGCCTCTTCAGCCTGTGGCCTCAGCGCACCCCTGACCTCTCCAGGCCACTGGGTTTCCTCACAGGAGCCTTCGGTGTGTGGGTAAAGCGAGTACCTCCTCTGCCCCAGCCACAGCACAGCCCCCCATCAGGGCCTGGGTCCTCCGAGCTCTGACCCACCTCGGACCTGCTCCACGGGGACATGGTGGCCTCAGGGCCATTGTGGCCAGCACAGTGCCTAAAAAGCCAGGTAGTTCCTATTCTGAAAGGCCAGATTCCCAGTTCCTCTTCCAAGCTTAGTGTGGCCCTCACTCTGGGCCTGCCTTGCACACATCACCCTCAGGCAGAGCCACAGGGACTGCCCTGTCACCTGCCTCTCAGCTGGCGTGGTGTGGCCGTGGAGTCTGTAAGCCTTGCTCTAATGCAACAGAGGCTGCAGCAGGGCCTCACCCCTGTCACCCTAGAACTAATGCATGAACCTTCTCCCACAGGGCCCAGAAACAGGGTCACTCATACTGTGACATGACTCTCCCCATGGCCAGGCGGCGTGAGCTCCCCCTCCATCCTCCACCATCACTGGGGATGGATGAGATCGAGCCGCTGGCACATCTGGGGTTCACCCCACCGACCATGCCATTCTGCCTTTCTGAGCTGAGGGGCTCAAGGGGAGAGGCAGCCACTGGATGGTTCCAATATCCTCACGAGGGGAGCAGGGGCTTACAGGTAGGTGCACACGGCCCAGGGCTCCATGCCAGGAGGAGCCCAGGACTGAATGTCCGCCAAGGTCAAGGGCGGAGGGGAACAGCCGCACAGTGCAGAAGCTCCTCCCACTGACCGCACATCCCAGACCCCAGGGGTAGGGCCTTTGCCCACTGCCAGCCCCACTCTGGGGCCTGGGAAGAAAGGAAGGACGAGGGCAGTCAGACAGCCAGTCTCAAGACCTGCATCCCCGCCCAGGGTCACTCCACCAACCATGGTGTGACACCAGGAGAGTACCTTCACCTATCTGGGCATCACCTTGGGGAGGTGAGAAAGAGGGCGTGGCCTTGATGGTCTCACTGAACCCATTTGAATCTGAAAGTCTCCATCTGCTTCTCCAATAAGAACCTGTATAGCTGAGACCAGTCTGGCTCAGAGGATAGAGCATTGGCCTGCAGACTGAAAGGTCCCAGGTTCGATTCCGGTCAGGGGCATGTACCTTGCTTGCAGTCACATCTCCACTGTGGGGTGTGCAGGAGGCGGCTGATTGATGTCTCTCTCTCATCAATGTTTCTGACTTTCTACCTTTCTCTCTTCCTGTCTGTAAAAAATAGATAAAATATATTTTAAAAAAATAAAAGAACCTGTATAGACTCTCAATGCTTGTCATTTAGAAACAGCCCCCCCACACTGGGCACTGCTCAGCTGGGCACCGCACGGCTAGCGGGGCCGGAGGAGGAAGTGACCTCCTCGCATAAAGTGCTCGAGCCATGTCAATGTGCTGTGTGAGCAGTAACTTCCTGTGATGATGAGGGATGATGAGGGCAGTACTGCTCCCACTGTGCCATGAGCAAGTCCTAGAGAGGTTCTGGGTCTGAGCCACAGGCTCAGGGGCCCCATGCTGCCTGTGGGAATCCCAGAAGGTGCCCTCAGTGGCCTAGTTGCTCAGTGAGCAAGTGACAGGACCAGAGCTCCATCGCTTCCAAGCCACACCCTCCCAGGGTTGGGCACACCCGTCTCCCCCTGCCACGGGCCCCAGCTGCCCCCAAGGAGAGTAACTCTGGTTTAGTTAGCCGCATTTGGGCTGTCCACTGGTCCTGTCCCTCCCCAGGAGCTGGGCTGCTCACCCCAACGTCTCACCTGCTGCAGCATCACCCCCTATCCCTGCCTCCTGTGGGCACCGTAGGGGTTACCCAAAGGAATGCAGGTGGGAGCCTTGGAAACCCCTCGGCCCACCTGGAGGAGGCTTGCACCTCTCCTCTGGGGACACCACCCAGCAGGATGGAGGGGGGTGACTGAGACCCCCTCATGCTGGTGTCTTCTCTTCAGCGCTCAGGTCAGCTGGAACCCCCCCTAGCCCCCTCTTCCCCACTGACCCAGAGCAGATCCTAGAGGCTGTGCATTCGTCTCAGGGACCCTGGGAAAGGCCAAGTACATCATTTGGGGGTGTCTTTCTTACCAGTTCTGAAAGTCTGCTGTTCATTACGCTTAAGGGCACTTTTAAGGAAAAGGTTTTACAGCTGCCGAGGAAAGAGTAAGTAATGCAAGATGGGAAGCAACACATTGGAGGAGTCTTTCTGCAATCGCTGTGCACTGACAGAAACAGATAGATGACCCGCAATTACACGCCCGGATCCCCCAGCCTCGCCCAGCTCCCTCCCGCCTGGTCTCCAAGCAATTTCAGACTTTCTGTGCATCTAAAGCAGAGATTGTACACGATTTCTCTCTCTGGCAGGAGCGGCTTTCAGGTGGGGGAGGAGGCCGTCGTGTGTTTATATTCGCGAACAAAGGCAGTTGGAGGCAGGGGAGGTGCACGGCCCTCCCCCAGCGCCCGCCCTGGCTCTCTCCCCACATCCCAGGCCCTCGTCTGGCTGCAGCCCCTACAAGGTGCCAGGCCCAGGGACAAAGGTGTGGGCTGCTGTCTGGGTTCCCCTGTGGCTGCACTGGCGGGAGCAGGTGGTTCTATCCGTATGGGAACCGGGCCAACATGGCTGTCACAGGGCAGTCCCTGCAGCCCGCAGGCCCTCTGGGGTCTTCTCAATGGGCAGAGAAGCAGGTTTGAGGTCTCCAGTTTTAGAGAGAGGCCCCCTAATCAACACCCCCAGACACGGTGGAGGAGAAACAGGGCGCCGTGGGGGATTCCCGAGGCAGGCAGTCCTGTGCACGGCCGGTAGGGGCTGCACTTGCAGGGGCCACCCCATGCTGTCCCCAGCTCCCTGCCCACTCCTGTGGCTGAAGGAATAGTCTGGCCACCAGAGACAGCCCAAAGCCACAACATGAAGCGTTCCCAAAATCGGCCATCAATGGCCACCTTCAGGATTTGGGTCACCCCTGTCTGTCACCGCTGCACTCATGGATGTTTAAAAAGACAAACGGTTAATTCAGTCAGAGGGTTCCAAAAGCAAAACAAGGCTCTGCCCTGTCCTCCTGTTCCCCACGCCTCCCCCCTCGAACCAGCGGCAGGTATGCCCCTTCCTCGTTTCCTGTCTGTCCTTCCAGGGCATCTTTATGGGAGCCTAGCAAATATAAAGACATATTCTTATTTTCCCTCTTTCAGTGCAAATCACAACATGTCCAATAGGCTGTTCTGTATCTTATTTTCCCAGTTGACATATGGCACAGGTGTTCCACTTTGTACCTGAGAGACGTGCACATACAGCGGCGTTCACTGAACTATGACAGCAGGAGAGGAAGGTGGTGGTGCAGATGTCCACCAGGAGGGGGCCAGCTCTCTGAACCAGGGTCTGTCTACACCACGGAATATTCCGCTGTGAAAAAAAAAAAAAAGCAGGAGGAGCCGGGAGATGAAGCTCTCTACCACCTGATGCGGAAAGATCACTGGTCGCTAGACTATAAGAGCTGACTAGGTGTAGGATAAATTCTCAAAAGTGGGGTTGTTGGGCTGAAGGATATATGCATTTACAATTGTGATGACTATTGTCGAGTCTTTTGTGGCTTCTGGATTGTGAAATCACAATGTGGAAGACCTTTTCATTTATTTAATATCTTACCTTACAGCGATTCATTTTTCTAAATATCATAAATGTCTTTTTTAAAAAAATAGGTATTAGTTATTAGTCCTACCTGGATGATTCTAGAATAAGGAAGAAAACAAACTGAGAAAATTAATGGACAAGTCAGGGTCTTCCAATACAATAGAACTGAAATAATTCAAAGCAGTAGAAACGTTTTAGGCTGATGTAAGCAGAAAGGGGACTTCTAAGGGGTGTTTGGATCCCTGACCCTCGCTGGGGGGCCCGAGCATGCTTAGGGGCTGAGGATTCAGGAAGAAGCCGCTAAGACGCCACGGCCCTTTCCCTCGGCTTTGACATCCCAACCAGCCTGGCTGGCCCTGGCTCCTGTCCTGCTCGCTCTGGGCCCGAAGGAGACTGCTGCCGCCATCGCCCATGGACAGACAGGTTCTGGGATGCTGCGTGGTCTGCAACTTTGTGCCCCTGGCTGGCTGGGGGGCCCTGGCAGTCAGTGAGGCCTGCAGAGCAAATGTCCAGCATTTCAACTTATCCAGAGGAAGGCTGGCTCTTCCTTGACAGGAAGAAGCTTCTAGTACTGGGTGACCAGAAAGCATGATAAAAATTCACTCACAGAAGGATGGATTCAGTACTACCCAGAGGTGGCGGGGGGAGAGGCAGAAGTGACAAGGCTGCACAGAGAGAAGGATTTAGAACTGTGACCCCGTGGAGGACCTAGTGGGCAGGGAGACTAAGGACATGTGAGGGGCAGCCAACCCAGAGGCCTGGGAGTTCCAGGAGTGGGAGGGAGGACTAGGCAGAAGGTCAGGAAGAGGGTTTGAGGTAGGGGGAACAGAAGGGGAAGCTGGGAGGAATTGGAGAGTGGAGGGTGGAGGCTTGGGTTTGGGACCTGAGAGTAGGAAAAGGAAGTGTCGGAAGAGGTGCTCAGCCTTAAGGAAAGGCAAGCTGAGGGGGATGTGTGGAGGATGAGGAGGCCACAAGGAGATATCCGGGAGAAGGGGTACAAAGTGTGTACCCCCAAACTAGGCTACAGGGGCATCTTCTTGAGTTCAGTAGAAAAGACCCACCGGCCAACAGAAGACCTCTGCATTTCCCCTAACTTCCCAGGGCTCCGGGGACCCCACTTTGGGAAACTGGAATTGCATTTTCCCTACACCTGCGCTTCCATCACACCCACACAGCAACAGCTGCAACACAGAGGCCCCGTAACTGAGGGCATGCGGTCCCTCAACTCCATCCTCTCTCTTCCCAGTTCCTTTGCTGCCCCTGTCCGGAGGATGGTGCTATGCCTTCTTCCTCATGGCAAGGCGGTATCTTCAATAAGTTCCTTCCACACCCCAACAATCATGCACCCCGAGCTGTGTGTAAGTTCTCCATTATTCAGGACTCTCAGATCTTGGCAAAACACACAGCTCTGGGCTGGACCCGGCTCTGTTTCATCTGTAACTCCCAGCC
>PVJN01038015.1:0-20587 GCA_004026805.1 Lasiurus borealis
CTTCTTGCTTTTCCAGTTGAGTGTTTTCTGTTTCTTTATATTTCAAATTTTTGACTTGATTCTTGCCTTTCTCTAGTCTGCTGTTAGGACTCTGTATATTTTTTATTTCAGTCAGTGTCTCTAGTTGGTCCTTTTTCATCTCCTCTTGGGACTCGCTAAATTTATGCATCATCTCTAGGATCTCTAGTTGGCTCTTTTGAATCTCTAGTGGGCTTTTTTGCATCTCCTCTCGGCTCTCGCTAAATTTATTCATCTTTTCTAGCATATTCTTGCAAAACCTTATAAGCGTGGTTTTGAACTCTATATCAGTTGTTTTTTTCTCTCCATTTCTTTTGTTTTTGAACTCTTCTCTTGTCTTGGTATTTTCACTAGGTCGGGTAAACTTCTGTACTTGCAAAACCACAGAAGCCTCTGTTGAGCTTGGGATGGGTGGAGTCCCAGGGCTTAAGGGACCGCCTTGCCTTCCAGTCGGCCCCGCCCTCCATGTCCCCGGAGTCTCATGTGACTGGGTAATGGCTGGAGTGGTCCTTGTGCACGGGCGCCCTCAGTGCCTCTAGACAGCTGCCTTTCCAGCTCTCCTGCGCCCCAGGACCACACGAATCTAGGTCTCCAGGGTTTCACCCGAAACAGGGGCCCAGTGGACTCAGAAGTGGCACAGTTGGGAGGGTCTGTCTCCCGCCCAGTCGCAAAAGCCAGCAGAACAATCAACAATCTGTCCTCTGGGTGGCGCCGTGTGTGTGCTCGCGACCGACCATGACCAGACCTCCTATCTTTTGCGACTCCCCTAAATTTCCGTGCACTTCTCCTTTTTCACAGTCCAAACTCCCCCCGTATGAGTTTCGGCTGGGTTTGGGGTTTAGTGTTGTAGGGTAAGGGGTTCAATGCCTTTGAGGGTCTCCGTTTCCCTCCCACCAGAGAAAGCCAGCCAGGTACTCCGGCACCCGCTCTCTTCACGCGCGCGTCTCCATACCTCAGCTTTTTGCAGCTCCTCTGGGTGTTGTGAGCCCCTCTCTTTCCCTCTAGTTGTAGAACTTCCACTCAGCCAGCTTTCCTGTGGTTCTGGATGATGTCCGTTCTGTCTTTTAGTTGTAGTTTTGAAATTGTTGTGCGAGGCAGCAATGTAGGTGTTTACCTATGCCGCCATCTTGGCTGTTTTTCTCAAGGCTGGATATTTTTTAAATCATTATGTTATTTTTCTTCTAAGAATATCATTTGATATTTTTAAAAATGTTACCTTCACTTTTTAAAATAAAAATATACACTTTTAAAAATTAGAATTTATGAATATATACTTTTCAATCTTCATTTTTTTTTGCTAGATGTTATAATATGAACATTTTTCAAGGAGCTCTGCCTCCCACCAGCCATGATCAGTGAGAAGACAAAGGTCTGTCATATCATATTGCTGTTGTATCCTAGATCCTGATCTCTATCAGGCTGATGCTGGGGCTTTAGTATCATGTAGCTTCACAGCTTTGTAGCTCAGGTGTCAGGTTCCCTCTCCCTGAGCCTCAGGTCCAGCACTTCTAGTTCCGTATTATTGTCACATTCCTGTGTAGGACCCACATATCTCCAAGTCAGCTGTCTTCTTCCAATAAACAGCAGGACTCTGCCCACAATACCAGGTACACCTACTTAGCTCATACTGTCCCTCTTTTAAGATCCTGCTCAAGTGTTGCTTTATCACAGTGTTCCTTCTGCTGGCCCACCTGAAGTAAAATATCTGATGTAAAATGTTGAAAAACAACTTTCTCCAATCCCTGAACTGGCAATCCTTGTTAGTGCTACTCCAGTTAAAAATGTTACATACACATATCAAAACCTAACATAGAATTTACATATGCATCAAAGTTTCTATATATTTAACTATATATGCACACTAATCTACCTATTCATCCACCTAATGTATGCATGTATGTAATATCATCTGATCTTGGACTCCACCCTGTTGCAAGTGGATATGGCCAAATGCTACAAGGAACTCATGTGATATACTTAGACTTATCATCAATATGTATGAACATCTTTTCCTCATTCTCCCAAGAAAACCTAGTATGATTCAAAACCTGGAGAATTTTCATAGAGGGATCACTGATTCACTTTCTGGGGGCACCATACAAGAGGAGATTCCTAGAGTAGGATTATTAATTGGAATATGTGTTCAGAAATTTGTATTAAGCTTAACCAAAACTATAATGAGTCTGACAACTCTTGAGGTTCAACAAATAAGTCTATATATTTTAGCCCATGTGATAATAGCTTTAGATTTTCTATTAGCTACCCAAGTATGTTATGCCTATGTTATTGCCAAGATTTTGTTACACTTAGATAAATATAAGAGTGAGATGGAACAATTCTTCTCTAAATTGAAGAAGAGGGTTTATCTGGTGTGCTAGGCAGGGTTAATAGATCCAGGGACACATTATTTCAGCCTCAGTTTGGTAATTTTAAATTATGTCTCTGACACACTCTGCAATGTTTAATCATTACTATGGTCTTGCATTGAAAGAGCAAGCAACTTCCAAACCTTTAAGTGCTGCTGTATGGTTGCTGTCAGACCATATGACTCACCAGCTCATCATTTGAAGAAAGGATCATGGAAATCAGTCTCTAATTGAATGCAAAACTATTGTTTCTATGACAACAATGCCATCTAGAGATCCTAACAGTGATGTAGATCAGGAGTGAGGCTACTTTTTTTGATCCTCTGGTTGGGTTAGAGCACAGTCATCAATTATGCAAGACTGAACATCAGGGAATATCTTGTGATTTATATAACTTTTCCTTCTTCACCCCAAACCCACTTTATCCTAATTAAGTGCTAGTTTGAAATTCTTGTGTTTTCTTTCTTTCTGTAGTAAGTAAAAAATATGGCTAATATACCAAATTTCTTTATTTGAGGAGGAAATTTCTGTATAAAAACTCTTAAGTTTACTAATGAATGCTTTAGAACATTTTATTCAGGAAATTCCTAAACTGAGAATGTAAAAAATTATACCATCTTTTTTCTGGTTTTATAAACAAATATACTTAATATAAATGGTTCTAAAATGTGAAAACCTTTAATGTGAATACTTTTAATGTGAATTTTAAAATTCATCTTTACTTCAGAAATAGTAGGAAAGTGGGTGGCTATATTTTTTTTATTTTCTCAGATCAGAAACTATAATGGCAGTAGCTTCAAATCAAGATTCAAAGGAGGCTAGACATTTTCTTAGTTTTTGTCTCTTATTTTTATTTGATTTCTTAATAATAAAAATTTGAGTTTGTTTTTTGAGATAAAGGAGTCCTATCTTTTACTGACAGTAGTAATCAATCAATATGTTTTTATTTTTTTAACACAATAAATCTAAAACCCTCAAGTTAATTATTTTAATGTTTGTGATAATACAATTCAATTAGTTTTAAGACCTTTAATATCTAATACTGTATACTTAAAAATCTATCAAGTATACTAAATGACAAAAATTATTCAGCCTCTTTATTTTATTTATTTATTTTTAAAATATGTTTTATTGATTTTTTACAGAGAGAAAGGGAGAGGAATAGAGATTTAGAAACATCGATGAGAGAGACATCGATTAGCTGCTTCTGCACGCCCCCTACTGGGGATGTGCCCACAACCAGGATACATGCCCTTGACCAGAATCAAACCTGGAACCTTTCAGTCTACAGGCTGATGCTCTATCCACTGAGCCAAACCGGTTTCAACTATTCAGCCTCTTTAAAAAACAAACTTTGCAAGTTCATTAAACATTCAGTCTAGCTATGTTGCATTCGCACAATTATCTTTCAAGGAGAAGTTAATATTGTATAATTAATTTTTCAAGCCAGGTCTTTTACATCCTTAGTTAAGTTTATTCCTAGGTGTGTTTTTTTTTTATGCAATTGCATATGGGATTGTTTCCTTAATTTCCTCTTTCTGATAGTTCATTATTGGTGTATAAAAATGCAACTGATTTCTGAATATTAATGTTTTTTTCTGATACTTTTCTGAATTCATCAATCAGTTCAAGTAGGTTTTTGGTGGAATCTTTAGGGTTCTTTCTATACAGTATCATGTCATATCCAAATGACAGTTTTACTTCTTCCTTTCCAATTTGGATGCCCTTTATTTCTTTTTCTTGTATAATTGCTGTGGTTCAGACTTCTAATACTATGTTGAATAAAAATGGTGAAAGTGGACAACCTTGTTTTGTATCTGATCTTAAGGAAAATACTTTGAGATTTTCCCTGTTGAAAATAATGTTGCCTCTATTATGTTTAGGTATGTTCCCTCTATTCCCACTTGGCTGAGAGTTTTTGTTTAATCATATATGGATGCTGAATTTTGTCAAGTACGTTTTCTTCATGTATTGATATGATAACATGATTTCTATTCTTCAATTTGTTTATGTGATGTATAATATTAATTGATTTATGAGAATTGAACTAATCTTGCATCCCTGGAATAAATCCCACTTGATCATGGTGTATGAGCTTTTTAATGTATTGCTGAATTTGGTTTAATATTTTATTGATAATTTTTACATCTATATTCATCAGGAATATGAATTTCTCTTTTTTGTTATGTCTTTGGTTTTAGAATTAGGGTAATGATGGCTTCATAAAATGAGCATGGGAGCCTTCACTTCTCTTGAATATTTTAAGAAATATAGATATTAATCCCAGGACTTTTGTTTGTTGGGAGTTTTTTAAAAATTTATTCTTGTCTTAATATTGGAAGATTGAATGTTTCTAGAAATTTCTCCATTTCTTTCAGATTATCTAATTTGCTGGTATATAATTGTTTGTAGTGTTTTCTTGCAATTCTTTGTTTTTCTGTGATAATAGTTGTTATTTCCCCTGTTTCATTCTGATGTTATTTATTTGGTTCCTCTCTATTTTTTTTTCTTGATGAGTCTATTTAAAGGTTTATAAATCTTATTTATCATTTCAAAGAACCAGCTATTGGTTTCATTAATCTTTTGTATTGGTTTTTGAGAGCATTCTTTTTTCTTCTGCTTTGATTTTATTATTCTCTTTTTACTCACTTAGGACTTTATGTGTTGTTTTTCCAGTTCCTTTAGGGGTAAGGTTAGATTATTTATTTGAGACTAGAGGCTCTATGCATGAAATTCATGCAAGAACAAGCCTTTCTTTCCCTGGCTGCCGGCATCAGCTTCCCTTTGGCACCCAGGACCCAGGATTCTCTTCAATCACCAGCAGGTACCTGGGACCCAGGCTCCCCTCACAGTTCTGGTTTCATCTGGAAGGATATCCTTAAGAACATCTAGTCTAATTAGCATATTAAACTCTTGTTATTATAGATTTTTCTTGTTTCTTGAGGTTGGCTTGTATTGGTATGAATTTACCTCTCAGGATTGCTTTTGTTGTGTGCCATAGATTTCAGGCTTTTGTGTTTTTAATTAATTTTTCTCAAGGTATCTGTTGATTTCTTCCTTGATCTCATTGTTAACCCACTCATTATTTTTGATATGCCACTTAGCTTCCATGTCTTTATGTTTTTCAGTTTTCTTCTTGTGATTGATACATAGTTTCATACCATTATAGTCAGAGAAGATGCTTGGTATAATTTCAATCTTCTTAAAGTTACCGAGACTTGTTTTATGTTTTAACATATGCCCTACTCTAGAAAATGTTCCATGTACACTGAAAAGAATGGATATTCAGTTGCTTAGGGGTGAAATGCTTTGAAGATATAAATTAAATCAATCTAATCTAGTGTGCCATTTTAGGTTACTGTTTCCTTGTTGATTCTGTGCCTGGAAAACCATTGATGTCGGTGGGGTTTTAAAATCTCCTACTATGACTGTATTTTTGTCAGTCTCTCCCTTCCATCAAGATTTACTTTATGTATTTAGGTGTTTCTATGTTCTGTGCATGAATATTTATAAGGGTTATATTCTCTTGTTTGTATTAATTCCTTTATCACTATGTAATCTCTTTCTTTGACTCTTATCACCTTTGTTTGAAAGTCTATATTGTCTGATATATGTATTGCTATTTCAGCTTTTTTTTCCATTTCTATTTGCATGAATATCTTTTAAGACACCTTTACTTTTAGTCTTTGTATGTCTTTTCTTCTGAAGGGGGTCTTTTGTAGATAGCATTTGTATGAGTCTTGCTTTGTTTTCTCTTCAGCTACCATATATCTTTGACTGGAGCATTTAATCAATTTACATTTGAAGTGCTTATTAATAGGAATGTAGTTATTTCAGTTTTATTGTTTTTTTCTTTTCTTTTAAAAAATATATATTTTTATTGATTTCTGAGAGGAAATAAGAGAGAGAGATAAACATCAATGATGAGAGAGAATCATTGATCAGCTGCCTCCTGTATGCCTCACACTGGGGATCGAGCCAACAACCCAGGCATGTGCCCTGTCTGGGAATTGAACCATGATTTCCTGGTTCATAGTTCAACATTCAACCACTGAGTCATGATTGCTGGGCTTTTCTTTACTTTTCTTGCCTTTTGCTCCTTCTCCTCCTTCTCTTTCTCCTTCTTCTTGTCCCTTTAACAATTTTTTTATTATAATAGTTTATAGTTTATTTTTATTATGTTTTTTATAATTTAATAAATTATAAAATTGTTCCTCTCTTTTCTCCCATAACTTCCCTCCACCCAGTTCCCACTCCACCCTCTGCCTTTGCCGACCCCCACTGTCCCTATCTATAGGTGTACGATTTTTGTCCAGTCTCTTCTCGCATCCCCCAAACCCTTCCCCCACCCGGAGAATTGTCAGTTGACTCCTTTTCTATGCCCCTGATTCTATTATATTCACCAGTTTATTCTCTTCATCAGATGCTTAATTCGCTTGATTTTTAGATTCACTTGTTGATAGTTATGTATTTGTTGTACATAATTTTTATCTTTACCTTTTTCTTCTTCTTCCTCTTCTTACAGAATACCTTTTAGAATTTCATATAATACTAATTTGGTGGTGATGAACTCCTTTAGCTTTTTCTTATTTGTGAAGCTCTTTGTCTGACTTTCAATTCTGAATGATAGCTTTAGTGGGTAGCATACTCTTGGTTGTAGGTTCTTGCTATTCATCACTTTAAATATTTCTTGCCACTTCCTTCTTAAGCGTTGATTGTTGTTGGTATCACTGGGAGGAATTGGCCCGCATAGTTGCTTTTGAGAAATCAGCTGACAATCGTATAGGTGCTCTCTTACAGGTAACTGTTTATCTCTTGCTGCTTTTAATATTCTCTCTTTATCTTTTGCTCTTGGCATTTTAATTATGATGTGTCCTGCTATGGTCCTCTTTGGGTTCCTTTGTTTGGGGTTCTGTGCACTTCCTGGACTTCTAAGTCTATTTCTTTCACCAGGTGTGGGAAGTTTTCAGTTACTGTTTCTTCAAATAGTTTTCAGTATCTTGCTCTTCTTTTCTTTTGGCACCTCCATAATTCTGATGTTGGCTTGTCCCAGAGGCTCCTTACATTATTTTCAAAATTTTGGATTCTTTTTGCTTTTTGCTTTTACGGTTGAGTGTTTTTTGCTTTTTTGTATTTCAGGTCTTTGACTTGATTCTTGTGATCCTCTAGTCTGCTGTTAGACCTCTGTATATTATTTTTTATTTCAGTCAGTGTATGCTTAATTTCTAGTTGGTTCTTTTTCATATCCTTGAGGGTCTTGGTAAATTTATCGGCCTTTTCTATAAAATTCTTGAAAAACCTTATAATTGTGGTTTTCAACTATATATCCAGTTGTTTGCTTTCCTCTATTTTTTTCATTTGTAATCTGTTTCTTTGTCTCTGCATTTTGGCTGGTTCCCTGAGTTGACAGAGTGACTTTGTTTGCTAGGTGTCCTATAGGGCCCAGTGTCTCAGAGGTGGACACTCTTGGTGAACCCCTTTGTGGGCTGTGTGCACAGTCTTGTTGTAGTTAAGCCTTGATTGTTATTGGTATCACTGGGAGAAATTGACCTCCAGGCCAATTGGCTGTAAGGATCAGCTTTGTCTATGATGGGAGAACTTCTGACACCTTTATGGCAGAAGACATCCTTATGGCAGAAGACTTGCAAAATCCTCTGTGCTCAGCTTGAATGGGGCAGAATCTCAGGGCAGAGCAGACAGCATTGGTTTCCAGTAAGCTCTGCCCAAATAGGCCCCTGTATCACAGTGTCCCGTGGTAATTGCTGCAACTACCTTTGAGAGAAAGCTGCCCTCAATTTCTGCCTGCAACCAGACAGTCCAGTTTTCCCTGAATGAGCATGGGTCCCCATAGTCTTACCTGGAACTGAAGTTCAGTGTAGTCAGAAGCTTTTGTCTCCCTCCCACTTGAGAAAGCCAGCTGTGCACTCAGTTGCCAGTCCTCTCAGTGCATCTCAGTATTTCTGCCTCCTGCAGTTCCTCTGAGTCTTAGTGTGCTTTTCTCTTTCCTTCTAGTTATGGAATTTCCACTCAACCAGCATTCCTGTGGTTCTGGATAATGTCTGTTTTGTCTTTTAGTTGTAGTTTTGAAATTGTTGTGCTAGACAGCAGTTTAGGTGTTTACCTATCCCACCATCTTGATTTCTCCTCTATATAGTTTATCTAACATTTCTTGTAAGATAGTTTGATGATGAGTTACTTTGCTTTTTCTTATTTGGAAAGTTCTTTATCTCTCCTTCAATTTTAAATGATAGCCTTATTTGATAATCTTTGTTCCTAGGTGCTTGGTTTTCATCAGTTTGAATATTTTGTGTGAATCCCCTTTGGCCTGTGAACTTTCCTTTGAGAAATAAGCTGATAGTCTTATGGAAGCTCTCTTGTAAGTAGCCTACTGCTATTCTCTTGCTGCTTTTAAGATTTTCTCTTTGTATTTAATCTTTGTAATTTTAATTATGATGTGCCTTGGTATGGGCCTCTTTGGGTTCATCTTGTTAGGGACTTTTGGTGCTTCCTGGACTTGTATGTCTGTTTCTTTTATCAGATTAGGGAAGTTTTCTGTCATCATTTTTTTACATAGGTTTTTGATTTCTTGCTCTGTTTCTTCTTTCTCAGGCATACATATGATTTAAATGTTGGTTCACTCGAAGTTGTCCTAGAAGTCCCTTGAACTATTCTCCATTTTACAAATTCTTTTTTTTTTTTTGTTATTTGTTTTTTTTTGTGTGTGTGTGTGTGTGTTTCTATTGGGCATTTTCTGCTACATAGTCTTCCAAATTGCTCATTTGTATCTTTGCTTTAGCTAATCTACTGATTTCTTCTAGTGTATTCTTCATTTCAGTTATTGTACTCTTTATTTCCAACTAGGTTTTATTTATGGTTTATGTGTTATATTTTATGCTTATTATTTTTGCTATTGAAGTGCTCACAAGTTTTTGTAATATCCTTATAATTGGTATTTTTGAGTTCTATATTTGGTAGCTTACTTGCTTCCATTTCACTTAGTTCTTTTTCTGAAGATTTCTCCTGTTCGTTTGTTTTCTTTCATTTGGAACATATTTTTTTTATCTTAATTTTGGCTGCCTCTCTGCTTTTATAATTAGCTAGATTTACCACATCTCTTAGTTTTACCAAAGTAGCCTTGTGTAGTAGGTGTGCTGTGAGGCCCAGTGGTGCAGGTCTCCCTAATTATCTGGTGTGGGTGTTCAAGGAGTGTCCCTTGTATGAATCTTGTGTACATTTCTGTTGCAATGAGTGTTCATTGCTTTTGGCACGTTAGTGGGTAGTATTTACTCTCAGAGAAACTGGCTTTTTAGAACTGGCCATAATTACAGCATACAAGCTGCTGTGCAGGTATTGACCCCATGGAAAGGAATTTACCCCAGTGGGGTTTGATGTCTGCTGAGACCACCTTTTGGGTGTGTTGATTGTGGAGTTAATCACATGGTTCTCTATTGTTGTCTGCAGCCTGCCACCAGGTGTGTTTTCTATGGGGACTCTTGGAATGGCTCTGTCAGGTGCTGCCTGTTTTTAGACCAGGGCTATCTGTTAGAGGATACAAAGTAATCTGTGGTTGGTAGCTGCCTGCGGTGGACTTGGATATGCCTAGTAGAATTCACACTATGAACCAACTCTAGCTGCCACCAGTACAGGTCAGCAAAAGGCACGAGTCACCTCAAGACCTATTACTGCTTCCTGGCTGCCCCAAAGGCTAAACTGCTGAAAGAATCTTTGGCAGTAAATGGGTTAGGTGAGGCATAGTCAAAAGGAGTCACCAGGGTTGGGTAAGTAGTGTTTACCAGGTCAGTGCAAATTCAGATTTGGCATCAATGCTGAGCCTGAGGCCACTCAGAAAAATTCAGAGTATACACTGAGGTCAACCATCACCTGTCTGGGCATGTGGATATTTGAGGTGGGGTAGCATCTCAGGAAATCCTCACAGTAGAGCTAGTTGGATTTACCAAGCTAATGTAGATTCAAATTTGATTGTGTGTGGGGAGGGCTCAACATAAGAAAAATGGTGGCTTTCCCTCCAGCACTTACTTGTTCTGGAGCCACACAACTGTTTCTCCATGAATGTCTTTGACATCCCTGCAAGTTTGACCAGAACTCCTCAAGAGTTTTTTTAAGTATTACTATAGCACAAGCCAAGGCTGCCTGCCTGCCACCAAAAGAGCCTTGGTTGGTAGACGAGTTATATGGGGCAGGAGGTGGAGGTGGGGAGGGGAGAGGGAGGTGTCTCAGGGAACTGTCAAGGTAGAAAAAATGAAGTTCACCAGGTTAATGCAGATTCAGATTTGACTGTGTTGGAGGAGGGCTTAACATAGGAAGGATAGCAACCACCTGCTGACTACATTGAAGTAGAGTTTAACACAGAGATATTGACAACTTGTCCCTTGAGTCCTTGCCCTGAAGCCACATAACTCAGTTCCTCCTTGTATGTCTTTGCCACTGTGCCTCTACCAAAGCCCAGGTGAGTGCCTGTCAGTGGGAGTCTGTGTGTGATCCATTTAAGAGTATGTCTTGGTTGTTAGCAGTCTTTTGCCTCATCCAGATAGACATAATTCCTGTTGGTTTTCACAGCTAGATGTTTGTGGACTCCTCTTCCCAGCACTGATGTTCTGGACTGGGAAGCCTGGCATGGGGCTGGGATGGAACCCCTGGCTCCTTAGGAGTACCTCTGCAGTTGAGATGTCCCTTTTAATTCTTAATTGCCACATCTGAGTGTGAGGCCAGTCCATTTAGTGTCTCTGTCTTTCCTACCACTCCTGACTTGGTTTTTTCTTTATATCTTTAATTGTAGGACTTCTGCTCAGCTAGTCTTCAAGAAGGTTCTTCAGGTTGATTATTGTATATTTATTTATAATTTTGATATAGTCATTGGAGGAGGCGTATATAGAATCCACACATCCTACCAACCAACTTGACCAGAACTACACTTGTATTTTGATACAGTGGAAAAACTATCCGAAAAAGACATATAAAAAACATCATCATTCACAATAGTACCAAAAAGAACAATATACTTAGGAATAAATTTAATCAATGAGGCAAAAGATCTGAATAGTGGAATCTATAGGACAATGATGAAAAAAATTGAAGAAGATACAAATAAATGGAAAGATAATATGTGTTCATGGATCAAAAAAGTTTTAATACCCATACTATGCAAAGACATCTACAGATTTAATGCAATCACTATTAAATACTAATGGCATATTTCATTTTCTAGAATAAATATTTCAAAAATTCATATGAAACTAAATAACAAGGTTTCATTTTGTTTAAAATAAAAAGGTAACATACTTTATGGGAGAACATATTTTCCAATGATACATCTAATAAAGGGTTAATTTCTAAAATATGTAAAGAACTTATATAACTCAACTCCAGAAAGACAAACAATACAATTAAAAAATGGACAGAGAACTTGCATAGATACTTCTCCAAAGAGGACATACCGAAGCCAATAGAGATGTGAAAAAAATGCTCAATGTCACTAATAATCAGATGAATGGAAACCAATACCACAATGAGATATCACCTCATGTCTGCCAGAATGGCTGCCATTAATAAATAAAAAATAACGAGCACTGTGGGGGATGTGGAGAAAAGGGAACCATGGTGCACTGTTGATGGAATACAGATTTGTGCAGCCACTGTGGAAAACAGTATGTAGTTTCCTAAAAAATTTAAATCTATAACTACCTTTTGACCCAGTGAATCCACTTCTGGGAATTTATCCTAAGAACCCAGAGCACCAATCGGAAAGAATATATGCAGTAGCCAAGACCTGAAAATAGCTCACGTGCCCACCAGGAGATGAGTGGATAAAAAAGCTGTGGTACATTTACACAGTGGATACTATTCAGCCATAAAAAAGATATGTTACCTTTTTTGATAACATGATTAGGTCGGGAGAGTATTATGTTTAGTGAAATAAGCCAGTCAGAGAAAGGCAAGTACTATATGATTTCACTTATATATGGAATCTAATGAACAAAATAAAGTAAAAAAACATAGTGGAGACAAACTCATAGAGACAGAGAACTGAATGAAAGCTGTCAGAGGAGAGAAGGTTGGGAGCTGGGTGAAAAGATTAGGAATTAGGTAAAAAAAAAAAAAAAGACTTATGGACACAGAGAACAGTATGGTGATTGCCAGAAAGAAGGGGGTGGGAGAGGCAGGAGAGAGTAAAGGGAAGATAAATGGTGAGACTTAATTTAGGATGGCAAACAGACAAATATAATATACAGATGATATATTATAAAATTGTATACCTGAATCCTATGTATTTTTATTAACCAATGTCACCCCCAATAAATTCAATTAAAAAACAAAGAAGGTATCTGTGGTGAAAGAAGAAAAATTTGAGAAATTCCTAAATTCATACGTAGTCTAGACTTTCAATATCTGCATAATTTCGTATGAAACATAATTCCTCTGAGATTATGTGGAAACAACAGCACTTGGTTCACAGTGTGGAGGTGAGGATTCAGTAGAATATGCATAAAATGTTATTTTTGAAGTCAATTTAGATTTCATTTCCATATATATTCTCTGTACTTTTTTCATGGAATATTATGTGGTTTTATTCTTTACACTTTTAAATATACTCTATGGTTAGGTTGAATATTATTATGATAATCATTATAGAAATCATTCAATGATAAAAAATTTAAGAGAGAATTTCTAGTTGATAATCTGGAATATAATTTTAGTCATCATAAAGCAAAGATTTAGAATAACTTTATATATTGCATTGTGTGCCTACCACTTAAATAATAGAATTATACACTTGGAACCATGTAATTTTATTAACCAATGTCACCCCAATAAATTTAAAAAATAGCTAAAAAAATGCCAAAAGAACTCTTTGTCATAAGAGTTCTTTGTCAAATGCTTTTCTTTCTCCTCATTAAAAACTTCCCTGCTTAGCTGTACTGGGAAAACCTAGAGGATCATAGGTCATGATTCCCCAGGCCAAGTGATCTCACAATCTCAGATCTCTGCAGCATCCCTTGGTCATTACCCCCTGGGGCTGTAATTAGCTGATGCTATGACTGTTTTATACAGCCATTTGTGTTTGTCTAATTATCCTGCATAGGATCCAGTTGATTTTGGAATAACTATATCTTTCTGAATTTTAACTGATGCTATTTTCTCTTAGTTCTCTGGCAAAATAGGTAGGTAGGAGGGACAGAAAATCTATAGTGAATAAATCAGCTAACCAAGGTTATTATATTGCAGGCATGCAGAACTTAAGCTTTTCTTAACTCACAGTGATGTCAGCTTTTTATGTGGCAGGCTGCTGCTGGCACCAGAGAAGAAGGATGGAACAGGAATCCAGCTCATGAAAGAGAATTATTTGAGCGGTCAGTTGGGGGTCTGAATAGGGGAAAGTGTACATTTTGCCTTCAAAGAATATAATAAAATTGTAGAAGAATCTCAGGAAAGGCTAAGAGCTTAGCTATGGCTATTTTTCCTCCTTTCCAAATTTCCCAACCTGTTTGACCTCTTTTTTATTTTTATTTTTTTGGTTTCATGTGCCCTCCTTTCAGTCTGTGGTTTATAGTCAGCCTGGCCACCTGGTTAGTCTATCCAATACCTAGAAACTTTTATTCCTTTGATAACTTTCTGCCTCACCTTCCATTCCACTTCTCAAGCCTCATCCTCCTAATGGTTGCAGCTCTTTTTGACTGATTTCAAGCTGTTGAGCATTGCTGGTGTGGGTTACAACAGAGTGTCATGTAGGTTTTCTGAAAATTTTGTCATCCAGCCTCTATTGGGGACTTTTCATTAATTCATTCTTTGGCAGCTCTATCATATTATTCATTCATTAATGAACCAATTTGATATGAATAATATGTGTATGATATAGTAAATCCAAACTGCACATTTACAAAGTGAAAAATTTATGTGAATTGCTACCTCAACTTCTATTTCTGCTCTTTTAGTTCTTCGTACTTCCTTCAGTCACAAAATTACTGAATTTCCTCCCTTTCGCCTCTGTTTTCCTCCTTCATTCTTTTTTAAAATTTAATTAATAAACTTCATTCTTTAAAGCATTTTTAGGTTCAGATAAAAATTGTGCAGAAGGTACAGATAGTTTTTATATACCCCTATTTTCAATCTCTCTCTCTCTCTTTCTCTCTCCCCCCCAACATCCTCCACTAGAGTAGTACATTTGTTATAATTGATGAATCTACATTGGCACATAAATATCAAGTTTATAGTTTACATTAGGATTCACTCTCAGTGTTTTACATTTTATGGGGTTTGACGAATGGATAATTACCTGTATCCACCATTGTAGTGTCATATGGGTTAATTTTACTTCCTTCAAAGTCTTCTATGCTCTATTTCTCATCTCACCTTCCCCTCTAACTCCTGGCAACCACTAGTCTTTTGGCTGTCTCATAGTTTTGCCTTTGCCCAAATGTCATATAGTTGGAATCATACAGTATATAGCCTTTCAGATTGACTTCTTTCTCTTAGTAATATGCATTTAAGTTTTCTCTGTGTCTTTTCATAGCTTCATAGCTCGTTTCTTTTTGACACAGAATTATAGTCTATTAGAGGCCCGGTGCATGAAAATTCATGCCCTGGAGGGGAATCTCTCAGCCTGGCCTGCCACCTCTCACAGTCTGGGAGCCCTCCGGAGATGTCTTATTGATGGCTTAAACCCACTCCCCATCGGGGTCTACTGGACTGATCAGGGGAAAGTGCCATCCCCATCACCCTGCTGCTGCTGCCACTGCTGGCCACTACAGCTGTGAGGCCTGAGCTCCGAGCCTCGTAGCTGCCAGGGATCACGGTGCCTGAGCCCTGGGTCTCGCAGCTACTGGGACTCACGACTTCTTGAGTCCATGGCTGCCTGAGCCCAGGACCTTGTAGCTCTGTGGCTTTGTTCGAATGGACATCTGCTCTAATTAGTAATTACCCTTGTATTAGTATAGATTATTTGGATATGCCAGTTTATTTATCCACTTACTTATTAAGAAACATTTTGATTACTTCCAAATTTTGGCAATTATGAATAAAGCTGCTATAAACATCCATGTGCAGGTTTTTATTTGGACACAAGTTTTCAATCCATTTGAGTAAATACTAAGCAACATGATTGCTGAATCTTATGGTAAGAGTATATTTACTGTTTTTTTTATAAATATATTTTATTGATTTTTTACAGAGAGAAAGGGAGAGGGATAGAAAGTCAGAAACATCCATGAGAGAGAAACATCCATCAGCTGCCTCCTGCACACTCAGTATGTGCCCGCAACCAAAGTACATGCCCTTGACCGGAATCAAACCTGGGACCCTTCAGTCCGCAGGGTGACGCTCTATCCACTGAGCCAAACCAGTTTTGGCAGTATATTTAGTTTTATAAGAAACTGCCAAACTTCTTACAAAATGGCTGTACAATTTTTTCATTCCTACTAGTTTTCTGCTCCTGTTGCTCCACATCCTTGCTAGCATTTTGGTGTTGTCAGTGTCTTGAATTTTGGCCATTCTGATAGGTATGGAATTGTAATATATATATTACAATATATATATGCCTCAGTCCCTGGTTCTTTGCACAGAGCTCTGACAACCCTTATAAATGCCTAAGTGATAATGGCACAAGGAGCATCTTTTGTTCTAATATTTGTTTTTTGACCCTGCTTTTTAACACAGGGCTCCTAAATCCCTTAAATATTCCTGGGCAATGGGAGCATCTCTGGTTTTAATGAGGTGAGTCTTGGTGGTGGGCTCCTGAAGGGGGCTGGTCACCAGAAAGATAAAACCATGATTAGAAGCTTGGAAGTTTTCTTTTAAAATATTTTTATTGAATTTATTGGAGTGACATTGGTTAATAAAATTATATAGGTTTAAAGTGTATAACTCTGTAATACATCATCTGTATATTGTATTGTGTGTTTGCCACCCAAAGTCAAATCTTTCTGTCACTCTATCTCTCCACCTCCTTTACTCTTTTCTACCTTCTCCCACTGCCATTTTCCTCTGGTAACCAGAGTAATGTTGTCTGTCTCTATTAGTTTTTTTCTCTCTTTTTTTTCTTACTCCATTTCTTCCTTCATTCTTGATACATGCTTCTCTGGACACTGCTGGTTGTCCTTTGACCTTTGTGATTATTCTGCCTGATTTGTTGGCCCCTTGCATCCTCTTATTTATTGGCTCCCTATATTTGTTTAATAATTTTTAAATATAGAGATTAGTTCTCAATGTTAGGCATAAATTAATCTCTACCATATTTCTCATATTATTTTCTTCTGTTCTACAAAACAATATCTGTGTTGTAGATAATCTGCATTCTTTGTCATTAACCCACTGAACACTGAACGTATCTGTTTTTTCTATTTTACCAACTGCTGAAAATGACTTCTTTCGATAGTTTACTTCATATATTTTCTTCTAGAAGTTTTATGGTTTAAGGCTTTACAAGTAAATTAATTTTAAATTAACAAAGTGAGTAAGTGAGAAGGTAAAAATAGGAGTAGAACATAACTTAAAACTTTGGTCTTGAGGAGCCATTTGACTTTACAATGTCTAAAATTCCTCTTCTTCCATTTACACAATTAAAGTGGAGGTAAAACTAAAGAATTTATACATCCCATGAAAAAGGCAGTTAGGGAGAGAAGTCTGTTATCCTGATCAGCTGACATTGTATGGTTTGGCTTTCTTGCCTTGGCAGATCAACACATATTTGCAGCATGAATGGGCACAACCTTCAGTAATCTCTTGAAGCATCTGTCTGCCTTGGCCCTTTCTTCATTTTCTCCTCCCATTTATCCTGAATGACAAGGGAAATATCCAATGTAATCTGATGTAGTCATAAAAATTAATTTAATATTCTTCATGTGGGAATTGAAGTTTATGGCATTGGACTGTGGGGACAGCAGTGATGGAAGGGGCACAGCCTCATCAGAGCACAAAACTTCTTCCTGCATCCCTCAGGCAGCCTTTCAGTAGTATCTGCAAAATTTTCAGTTGAGAAATATACTCAAGTGATTGCATGCAGTTGTAAATATGAAAGCTTTACCTAAATTTAGGTCTAGTTTTAATACTTAAAAATAATGGCAGAATCTGAATTTGAGGAATAATTTGTCGTACTTTAAAGTCACTAAAACAGATAACTTTCAATACATAATAGATACCATTTATTGTGCCAGCCTATGTGCTAGGTATGGTTAGAAATGTTAACATGTATTATATTACTTATTTTTCAAACACACTACAAGTGAGGTATTATTATCTCCAAGTTAGTAATGAGAAATCTGAAGCTCAGAGGGGTAAAGTAATTTGGTCATAATCACATAGCAAGTGAATGATGGAACCTGGATTAAAAACAAGCCTGGCCAATGTCAGGTTAAAATGTTTGAAAGGAAATCTGTGAATTTTTGTCTTTTTTAGGGTTAAAGAAGATAGGAATGAAAATTTAGAAATGATTTCTGGACTTTTGAATGTGATCGATCATATAGCCATGTGATAACTCCACCATGTAGAAGAACCACATACCTTTGGAGATAACTGTACTGTGACCCTCAGTAACAGAAGCTGATCAGACAGAGAACCATTCTGGAATGGTAGAACACACAGAAAACACACACCAGGGAGAATTTCATGTGCCTATTGTCTGCAATTCATGTGTTTTCTGGAATAGGAATCAAGAGACCTAACTGTTGGTGCCTATTGTCTGTTGTCCTGTATACCTCCTTCTCCTGCTTGGTATATACTAGACTCCTCAAATCATACTAACGGTTAAAATCTTTACAGTAAATCACACAAGCAATTTTTGTGTTCATTGTCATGTGGTTTTCACAGAAACTCTGAGTGCCTTAGAGGGCATGTAATGGAAGCATCTGACTTTTGTCTCCTTCCATAGATGAACCTAGTGTCAAAGACAGGAGCAACTTCGAATTAAAGGTGAGAGATTGATGTTCTCTTTAACTTACCTGGGTTCTCAGAAACAGAGACTACCATATTTCATATTACTTGAACCTTATTTAGCTCTTTTCTCTGGATGCACATTTCCTTTATATTTTGCATGTCTTCCCTAACTATCGCTTTTCCCATCTTTCCCATATTTTCAATCTTCATTCTTTATCTTTCTCTATTTTATTTCCCCCTGCATATAAGATTATTCCTTAGACTTTAGAAAAATAAGTTGAGTGCTGGCTCTAGGTTTAGGGATTAAATGCTTTCTAATCCCTGGCAAGAAATATGTTGTGAAGCCTTAGGTGCCTTATCACTGGGAGTCTATTAATCATGGCTTCTACAACATTTTCAATGAGGAATTTTCCCTTATGCTGTTTAAAACTATTGGAAAATGTGACTGAGAAAGAATAGAATCAATAATAATAAAGATTACTGACCTAAAGGCATGGCCTTACTATAGGCTGGGGTTATTTACTTATTTATTTTTTTAATCCTCATCCAAGGATATTTTTCCATTGACTTTCAGAGAGAGTGGAAGAGAGAGGAAAAGACAGAGAAAAGTATAAGTGTGAGAGAAACACATAGATTTGTTGCCTCCTGCATGCTCCAGGGCCAAGGAGGAGCTTGCAACTGGGATTCGTGACCTTGAATGGAATCAAACCCAGGACCCTTCCATCCACAGGCCGATGCTGTATCCACTGAGCCAAACTGACTAGGGCTGGCTGGAGTTATTAATCTAACCTCTCAATCAAGAACTATCTACTGACTTTCTATAGATACCTGGGTATATAATATGGCCATATACATATGAATAATGAAAGTTAATATTAATGGGCAACTTCTTATTATACACTGAGTGGCCAGATTTATTATGATCTCTGAACACATAATCTGGTCACTCAGTGTATTTATGTGTAAGGGAAAGCTTGCAAATCTTGATATGTCAAGGGACCAGGAGATAGTGGCCTCAAGACTCAGGCTAGTAAGTCCTCTACTTCTTTCTAACTACCCACAATGAAGTTCTTATACATGGAAAAACCTTATTTTAAAATCCCAACTCTGTGATCAGTCTACACTGGCCAGATTATTATGCATTCAGAGATCATAATAATCTGGCCACTCATTGTATAATTCAAGGTATTTCCCTCACATTGTATATTTCTTCCTTTTTTTCTATTCAGTTCTCTCTAATCCTTAAAGGGCCAAATCAATATCTGTGCTCCTGGCCTTCCCCAACTGCTCTTACTGACATGAATTATCTTCTATCACTGCCCCTCCTTAGCAAAAAACCCATCACTAATATTCATCTTATTATTCACTTTAAGTATATTGTATACCATATTAAGATTGTATTTGTTCTGTCTGCAGTTCATGTATTTTCAACTATTTTCCTGGTTCTTTGGCTTATAGGAGTTAACAAAAGTATGAAAAAAAGTTTTCAATAGAAACTACAAGAAGTATTTGGAATTTTAAGTGACCTTTGGGCACAATAAAATTTAGAAAGACCAAAAGAATGGACTCTTTAGAAACATCACCTTAAGTTTTTAAAATGTCTTTATTGATTTTAGAGAGAGAGGAAGGGAGAGAGAGAAAGAGAGAAATATTGATTGACTGCCTCCTGCATCTTCCTACTGTGTGGATCGAGCCCACACCGGTCATGTGCTCTCACAGGGAATTGAACTGGTATCCTCTTGGTGCATGGGGCAACACTCAACCAACTAAGTCACATAGGCCAGGGCTCACTTTGAGTTTTTTAACAGTTGTACTGACCAGTTACAGAAGCAGCAAAATAAGAATCAGTACAAAAATTACAATATCAATGAATAATCACTTTCCTTAATGCAATTAACTATTTATTGTATTGGTCAAATAATCCTTAATTGGGCGCACATTTTGTATTTACTACTTGTTAGCCTGCTATGTAGTGTAGTATTAATAATGGACACTTTGTATAAAAGTCACTGGTTAGTTTGTGTTTTAACGAAGAAAAATCACTGTTTCCCATTTTTTTTTCTTTTTTACTTATTTTCTCCAGCATTTGTCTTTCTGGAATAAGAATCAAGAGACCTAACTGTTGGTGCCCAATTCTGACAGTTGTCTGAGTCTGAGGAGTTCAGTTTACTTTGTTGGGTCTCATGCTTTCCACCTGTATGATGACCAATTGGACAGGATGGTCTTTAAATAATTCCATGAGAATTTCTTCTCATCTCAATGTGGACATGTGCTTTTTCTCACTAAGGCCTTGTTTTTTTTTTTTTTTTTTTTTTTTT
>PVJN01038016.1:0-20587 GCA_004026805.1 Lasiurus borealis
TGTTCTCCCATACAGTGGTCTTTCTTGTTGTTTTATTGATGGTTTCTTTTGCTGTGCAAAAGCTTTTTATTTTGATGTAGTCCCATTTTTTTTTTTTTTAGCTTCCATTGCCTTTGGAGAAGTATCAGTGAAGAAGTTCTTTCAGCATATGGCTGAGATTGTGCTGCCTGTGGATTCCTCTAGTATTTTTATGGTTTCCTGTCTAATGTTTAAGTCTTAAATCCATTTTGAGTTTATTTTGTATTTGGTGTAAGTTGGTGGTCCAGTTTCATTTTTTTGCTGTCCAATTTTCCCAACACCATTTATTGAAGAGGCTGTTTTGGCTCCTTTGTTGAGGTATGTTCATTCCTCCTTTGTCAAATATTAATTAAGCATAATGTTTTGGGTGGATATCTGGATTCTCTATTCTATTCCATTGGTCTATATGTCTGTTCTTGTGCCAGTATCAGGCTGTTTTGAGAACAGTTGCTTTGTAATATAGCTTGAAATCTGGTATTGAGATTCCACCTACTTTATCCTTCTTTCTCAGAATTGCTGTGGCTATTCACGGTCTTTTTTTGTTCTAGAAGAATCTTTGAAGAATTCTTTCTAGGTCTGTGAAATATGTCGTTGGTATTTTAACGGGTAGTGCATTGAATCTATAGATTGCTTTGGGTAGTATGGACATTTTAATGATGCTGATTCTCCCAATCTATGAGCATGGTATGCTCTTCCTTCTGTTAACATCTTCCTCTATTTCTTTTTTCAGTGTTCTGTAGTTTTCTATATATAGGTCTTTTATCTCCTTAGTTAGGTTTATTCCTAGGTATCTTAATGTCTTTGGTGCGATGGTAAATGGGATTGCTTTTTTACTCTCTCTTTCTGTAATTTCACTATTAGTATATAGAAATGCCACAGATTTCTTGGCATTAATTTCGTATCCTGCTACATTGCTGAATTCACTTATTAAGTCAATTAGTTTGGATTTTAATGTACAGTATCATGTCATCTGCAAATAAGGACAGCTTTACTTCTTTTCCAATTTGGATGCCTTTTATTTCTTCTTCTTATCTAATTTCAATGGCTAATACTTCCAGTACTATGTCGAACAGGGGAGGTGAGAGTGGGCATCCCTGTCTTGTTCCTGTTCTTAGGGGAAATGGTTTTAGTTTTTGCCCATTGAGTATGATGTCAGCTGTGGGTTTATTATATGGATTTTATAATGTTGAGGTATGATTTTTCTATTCCCATTTGCTGAGAGTTTTTTATTAAGAAAGGGTGTTGGATTTTGTGAAATGCTTTTTCTGCATCAATTGATATGACTATGTGATTTTTTTCTCTCAAGTTGTTTATGTGATGTATCACGTTTATTGATTTGTGGATATTATACCATCCTTGCATTCCTGGGATGAATCCTACTTGGTCATGGTGTATGATCTTTCTGATGTACTGCTGGATCCGATTTGCTAGAATTTTGTTGAGGATTTTGGCATCTATGTTCATGAGAGATATTGGCCTATAATTCTCTTTTATTGTGTTGTCTTTATGTGGTTTTGGTATTAGGGTAATCCTGGCTTCGTAGAAGGTATTTGGAAGTGTTCCTTCTTGAATATTTTTGAATAGTCTGAGGAAGATAGGTTTTAATTCTTCCTTGAATGTTTGCTAAAACTCTCCTGTGTAGCCATCTGGTCCCGGGCTTTTATTTGCTGGAAGCTTTTTGATGACTGCTTCAATTTCTCCCATAGTCATTGGACTATTGAGCTGTTTAGATTCTTCCTGATTGAGTTTTGGAAGGTTATATTTTCCTAGGAATATGTCCATTTCTTGCAGGTTGTCCAATTTGTTGGAATAGAGTTGTTCATAGTAGTTTTTAACAATACTTTGTATTTCGGCAGGGTCTGTTGTTATTTCTCCTCTTTCATTTCTGATTTTGTTTATTTGGGTCTTCTCTCTTTGCTTCTTGGTGAGCCTGGCTAGAGGTCTATCAATCTTTCTTATCCTTTCAAAGAACCAGCTCTTGGTTTTGTTGATCTTTTGAATTATTTCTTTGGTTTCCATGTTGTTTAACTCCGCTCTGATCTTTACTATTTCCTTCCTTCTGCTTATACTGGCCTTTTCTTGTTGCTCTCTTTCTAGCTTTTTGAGTTGTAGTGTTAGGAAATTTATTACCATTGTTTCCTATTTTTTTGCAGTAGGCTTGTAGAGCTATGAATTTCCCTCTCAAGACTGCTTTCACTGTATTCCATAAATTTTGTATTGTTGTGTGGTCATTGTCATTTGTTGCCATGGCTTTCATTTCTTCCTTGATCTCTCTGGTTACCCAGTCGTTGTTTAATAGCATGCTGTTTAGTCTCCATGTGTTTGATTTCTTTCTATTGTTTTTATTATAGTTGATTTCTAGTTTTATGCCGCTGTGGTCTGAGAAAATGCTTGATATGATTTCTGTCTTCTTAAATTTGATGAGACTTTTCTTATGACCCAACATATGATCTATCTTTGAAAATGACCCATGTGCACTGGAGAAGAATATATATTCTGTAGCTTTGGGGTGAAATGTTCTGAAGATGTCAATTAATTCCATCTGGTCTAGTGCGTTATTTAGGATTGATGTTACTTTTCTGATTTTTTTGTTTAGAGGATTTGTCCAGTGGTGACATGGGGTATTAAAGTCTCCTACTATGATTGTATTGCTGTCAATCTCTCCCTTAATATCCTCCAGGAGTTTTTTTATTTATTTAGGTGCGGTGTGTATGTTTACCAGAGTTATTTCTTCTTGTTGGATTGTTCCCTTTAGTATTATGAAGTGGCCTTCTTTATCTCTTATTATGTTCTTCACTTTGAGATCTAATTTGTCAGATATAAGTATTGCAACCCCAGCTTTTTTTTCATTTCCATTTGCCTGAAATACTATCTTCCACCCCTTCACCCTCAATATGTGTGCATCTCTTTTTCTGAGGTGGGTTTCTTGTAGACAGCAGATATATGGATCATGTTTTTTTATCCAATCGGTTACCCTATGTCTTTTGATTGGAGCATTTAATCTTTTTACATTTAAAGTTATTATTGATAGATATTTATCTGTTGCCATTTTTAGTCTTTACCCCCAAGTTCCTTCTTCACTTCCTATTTCTTTTTATTACAGTAGACCCTTTAACATTTCTTGCATTGCTAGTTTGGTGGTAATATATTCCCGTAGTCCTTTTTTGTCTGTGAAGCGTCTGATTTCACCTTCAATTTTGATTGAAAGCCTTGCAGGGTACAGTATTCTTGGATTCAGACCCTTCCTTTGCATGACTTTATATATTTCATTCTATTCCCTTCTGGATTGATGAGTTTCTGTTGAGAAATCAGTTGCTAGTCTTATGGGGGTTCCTTTGTAAGTAACTTTCTGTTTCTCTCTGGCCACTTTTAAGATTCTTACTTTATTGTCAGTGTTTGCCTGTTTAATTATAATGTGCCTTGGTGTCAGTTTTTTGGGGTTCATTTTGCTTAGGACTCTGTGAGCTTCTTGGATTGGTGTGGGTTTTTTCTTTCCTATATTAGGGAAGTTTTCTGTCATTATTTCTTCAAACAGGTTTTCTATTTCTTGCTCAGTTTCCACTCTTTCTGGATCCCCAATTATGTGAATATTGTTTTGTTTTGTGTTACTCCAAAGTTCCATTAGGCTCTCCTCTTGGTTTTTATTTGTTTTTTTAGAAGCTGCTGTACTTTGGTATTTTTTCCTACCTTGTCTTCTAGCTCACTAATGCGGTCCTCTGCTTCTTCTAGTCTACTTTTGATGCTTTCTATTGAGTTCTTTATAGCAGTGATTTCATTTCTTCTTGATTATTCTGAATTTCATTATTATGCTGCTTCTTCATTTCCTCTTGGGAATTCTTCATTTCCTCTTGGCTCTTACTCACATTGTCGATTTTGACTTCCATTCTATTCATCCACCTTCTGATCATTTCTCTGAACTCTTTCTCTGGCAGGCTTATTTCTACTTCTATTTCATTTACTTCCTTTTCTGGTGATACCTGCCTTTCTGTTGTATGCAGGCTGTTTCTTCTTCTGCCCATGGTCTTTATTCTCTGGGTGTCTAGTTATGTAGTTCTCTCTTCTACGTTGATTTAAAGGCACGAATTACAACATGACCAGGTACAACACACAAGGCACTTAACAGAAATATATTCATGAGGTTAACAACTACAAATAAGGTGACCACCAATGAAAGACAAATTAGGGGTAAGTAGAGAAAGAAGAAGAGGAAAATGAGGAAAAAAGAAAAAAAAGAAGTGCCAAAATCAAATTGGGAGAGGGAGAAAAAAAAATGAACAAAAAATAAAATAACAATAAAAAGGAAAAGAAGAAGAAGAAAAGAGAAAGAGAAAAAAGTCAGAGAGAAGAGAAAGAGGATAAGAGAGAAAAGGGGAACAAAATATATATGTGAGGAGAAAACTCCAATAGAACAGCCACTAATCCTAACAAATGCCGGCAACAAGTATCTGGAGATTAATACAAACTACAAATAACTAATATCGAGGGAAGTGAGGGAAAAGAGATGTAAAAAACAAACCAAAACAAAGCAAACAAAAAGCAAAATAAGTAGAATAAGCTAAAACAATCTCACAAAAAAGTACAAAAAATTGATATAATCACTGTTCAGGCAAATAGCCACAAAAGGACATAGAGAAAAACAACTTTTTGGATAGTGAAGACAAGAAGAGAGAGGTTTCTATGGACTTGGAGTAGGGGATTTGAAATTAGATATATAAGTGGGATGAAATTTTAACCAGGTAAAGAGAAAGAATAGGGAGAATCTAAAGTTGGAAAAGGGAAAGAGAAATAAGACAACAAAATGGGGAAAGTTAGAAGGAGAGTGTTGGCATAAAGATAGAGTTGAGATAGAGTATAATTATGCTAAAGGAAAGATGAAAATAGAATATAGAACTCTAATCCCAAAGTAAAATAAAGAGAAAACAAAATGATACTTGTTTTTTTCTAAAAAGGTAAACTAGTAGTAGTAATAATACTAGTTGAAAACAAAAATGTAATAATTAAAAAGGTAAAATCAATTGAGGAGAAAAAAATAGTTTTTTAATTAAAATATGTAAAAATAAAAATAAATAAAAATGAAGGAAAAAAAAGAAAAAAAGAAAAAAAATTAGAATGGGCAGTATTGGAGGTTATTCCCTTCCACTATTATTCTGCTTGGCACTCCTGTTTCCCAGTTGGGGGCGTATTGCAGTTCCGATTCCACTGCTGAAGTTTGTTTTAATCTATTTTTTTGTGGTTATGCGAGAGTCAATTTGTGCATCATCCGCTGGGTGGCAGTGTTTCAGAATTGACCTCTGAGACTAAGCACAGGACCTCTCTAGGCTGTGCTTAGATCCTGCTACTTCGTGGTTCTCAATACCGGTTTGTGGGGATTTGAGCAGCCAGGACACTGTAATAACTCCCCAGGCTGTCCTTCTGCCTCAGATCAAAATGAGCTGTTTTCTAGAGCTCCCCTCTGTCAACTCCAAGAGTCCCCTTCCACAATTAGGGATCACGCTCTGCCCCACATCTGAGGACTTCTCCAGAAGCAGCTTTCCTGCAGCCCTGTTCCCACAGTGTGTGCATCTCTGTTCTGCGGGACAGCAGACCTCACCTTATCTCAGGTGAAATCTGACCTTTCTATGTGCCCTGTGGATCTCCTCTGAGTCTGCGTGTCTGCGCCGATTGGAGAGCAGTGTTCTGGGTTCCCAGCTGTTTGGTGAGTGCTTCAGCCACAGCTTTCAGACCGCCGCAGACATCCATCTCCCTCTGCAAGATGGTGTGGTCTCCACATTTGCACTGGTGGCTCCGGCAGACAAAAACCCCTGGCAGTGGGGCTGCCTGGCCGGGAGAGCCCCGTCCAGCAGTCCCCCACCTTCTCCTGGAGGATAACTGACTCTTAACTTGCCAACCAACACTCCCAGTGCAACTCTCAGCTGCTCTCTCACACTCTATCCAGCGACAAGGCTCCAGATGCGTCCGTCTATTCTGCCGCCATTTTTCCTTCCCCACTATTTTATTTTAGACAGAGTACATGATTCTAGTGCAAATATAAGGATACAGACCAAACAAGGGCCTAGTGACTTTTTATATAAAAAAAGTGAGGGCAGTTTCCAAATCAAAGCATAACATTGTTAACTTAGTTTACTTTCACTGAGCAGGTTTTTCTGAAGAAAATAAAGAGATGAAAGAATTGACTAAGCAAGTAAGAAGTTATAAAAATGGGCTGAGGAATGATGCAGTATTGGCAGGAAAGAAAAAATAGTAAATGTTTTTGTTTTATGAAGTGTCAAACTTTGTGCTATGCCTATGTGAAATCCACTAATCTGGTGGGTTTTTTGTTATCCCTACACTTTTAAGTAGAAGATTTTCTGACAGTATATCAAAAGAGGTTAAAAAAAAAGTGGTTTGGAAAGAACAAGTTTCAGAAAATGGAAAAGCTTTGTTTTGAACTCACTTGTTTGGCATAGAGCTATTTATTGTCTGACCATTCCTTCCTATACATGCAGTAGGCTAAACCTCACATGTTCCAATAAACATGTGCTCTTTCTTTGGTACCAACTGCATCTATAGCATCTCTTACCTCTTTTTCTCTACAAGTTGTACCATGTCATGATTTGACCATGACACAAAATTGCCATGGGACATTTATCTTTTTTCTCCTTTGAAAATGTTTAGAGAGAAACCAAGATGGCAGCATAGGTGAATTCCTAAACTGCTGCCTCACATAAAACTACAGCTAAAAGACAGAATGGACCACAGGAAAGCTGGCTGAGTGGAAATTCTACAACTAGAAGGAAAGAGAGGGGCTCACAGAGACTCAGAGGAGCTGCAAAAAGCTGAGGTACGGAGACACACATAGAGAGGACAGGTGGTGGAGGGCCTGGCTGGCTTCCTCTAGTGGGAAGAAGACAGAAACTCCTGACTGCACTGAACCCCAGTTCTGGGTGAGACTCATTTGGTGTGAGTCTGGACTGTCAAAAAAAGGGAGGAGTGCATAGAAATGTAGGTGAGCCATGAAAGGCAGAGGTCTGGAGGCACATGAGTGTGAGTGCGCACACAGAGGGCCTGACTGCTGATTGTGCCACTGCTTTCTCTAGCGGGGGGAACAGAGAACCTCCCAACTGTGCTGAAATCCACTTCTGACTGCGATGAACCCCAGTTTTGGGTGAGACCCTGGGGATTCAGACTCATATGGATCCCTGGAGTGCATGGAAACTCAGGTGAGCCACGCAAGGCAGAGGCCTGGAGGCATTTGAGCATGAGTGCGCGCAGAGAGGGCTGCAGCAAATACTGAGGGACACTGAGAGCCAGGGGCCTCATAGGGCAGGGCTGACAGGAAGCCAAGGCTGTCTGCTCAGCCCTGAGACACTGCCCCATCCAAGTTGAGAACAGAGGCTTTTGCAGTTTTGCAAGACTTGTATCATAAAACTGACTCCAGCACAGTTCTCCCGGTGTAGACACAGCTGATCCTCACAACCAATTGGCTTGGAGATCAATCCCTCCCAGTGATACCAACAATAATCAAGACTTAACTACAACAAGGCTGTACACACAGTCCACAAAGGGGTGTACCAAGAGAGTCCACATCAGGTAACTGGAGAGGCTGAGCCACTGGGCCATTTAGGACACCTAGCACACAAAGCTACTCTACCAACTTAGGGGAGCAGTGAATATGGGGGACAAAAGGAACAGATCACAAACAACAGAAATGGAGGGAAACAAATAACTGGATATAGAGTTCAATACTAAAGTTATAAGGTTTTTCAAGAATTTCCTAGAAAAAATGGCTAAATTTAGCAAGACCCAAGAGATGAAAAAGGACCAACTAGAAATTAAACATACACTGACTGAAATAAAAAATACTATATAGAGACCCAACAGCAGACTAGAGGATCGCAAGAATCAAGTCAAAGATCTGAAATACAAAGAAGCAGAAAACTCAACCAGAAAAGCAAAAAAGAAAAAAGAATCCAAAAATATGAAGATAAGGTAAAGAGCTTCCGGGGCAACTTCAAGCATACCAACATCAGAATTATGGAGGAGCTAGAAGAAGCGAGAGCAAGATACTGAAAACCTATTTGAAGAAATAATGACCGAAAAATTCCCCCACCTGGTGAAAGAAATAGACTGACAAGTCCAGGAAGCGCACAGAACCCCAAACAAAAGGAATCCAAAGAGGACCACACCAAGACACATCATAATTAAAATACTAAGAGCAAGAGACAGAGAGAGAATTCTAAAAGCAGCAAGACAAAAACAGTTGATTACCTACAAGGGAGCACCCATACAGTTGTCAGCTGATTTCTCAACAGAAACTATGCAGGCCAGACAGGAGTGGCAAGAAATATTCAAAGTGATGAATAGCAAAAATCTACAACCAACATTACTCTACCCGATAAAGCTATCATTCAGAATTGAAGGTCAGATAAAGAGCTTCACAGATAAGAAAAAACTAAAGGAGTTCATCAACATCAAACAGTATTATATGAAATGCTGAAAGGTGCTCTTTAAGAAGAGGAAACAGAAGAAAAGGGTAAAGATAAAAATTATGTACAAATACATATCTATCAACAAGTGAATCTAAAAATCAAGTGAATTCAAAATATGATGAACAGAATAAACTGGTGAGTATAATAGAATCAGGGGCATAGAGAGTGGACTGACAATTCTTAGGGGGAAAGGGCTGAGGGGGTTACAGGGAGAGACTGGATAAAAATCATACACCTATGGATGAGGACAATGTGGGGGGAAGTAAGGGCAGAGGGAGGGATGGGAACTAGGTGGAGGGGAGTTATGGAGGAGGGGAAAAAGTGAACAATTATAATAATCTGAACAATAAAGATTTATTAAATAAAAAAAGAAAATGTTTAAAACATTTAACATATAGTTCTGAGAGATATTTAGGAATCCTCATTTCTATCACCATTTGATATTCTCATGTATCCTCATGTGTAAAATAAATTCTATATATTTATCAAAAAATTGATACCATGTCAATTTATACTGTTAATTCATGATTAATAACAAAATCATTGTGCAATGAAGTGACATAGGGTAGAGATACTAAAGAAAAGGAACTTCAAACTAAGAAATACCATGACATCAATGTAAAATCAAGACAAAAAGTTAGGGATGGTAGATATAAAAGCCTATGAGAAGGAAGAAGAGTGGCATATTTATCATGATGTCTAAATGAGTACTAGATGCAGAGCAGACTAGACTGTATTGTGTCTAAGAGGCACAATTTGTTCAACCATCTTTAATAATCCCCCATTGGAACAAATATATAAAGTCATAAGCTTGCATCAAAAAGTACAGAGTCCGTGTTGAAGCTCTCTGTGAGACAGGATTATACAACTTGTATTTTCCTGCATGCACACCAAAAATAGAGTCTTCAGTTCTATGGTTTTTACATACTACTATCTACTCGTATGCTATGAGAGGTATGAACAGTAAAATGTTAATTCCTTGGTCCCTATTGAAAAATTTAAAAATATGGGCATTTTAACATTTAAAACATGTTACTTACAACATGTGTACATGTTGTTAGGTTAGAGCTGGGAAGAATTTTGTAGATTTTGCTATAGATGTCCTCCTATCTTTTGAAGTGGGAAAATTGCCCACTGGGACACACAGGTCAGTTTCATGGTTCTGCAAGTCATGTTCACAGAATTAAATTTGCAAAATAGCCTCACATTTATTCCAAAGTTACGTGTATTGAGGAGATCAAAATATGTTCTCATGGGGTGAAGCAGAAAATATAACTTAGAGAAGTGACTTTGTTTTATATATAAAGTACAATAAGTAGATAAGAAAATTGAGAAATAAAAATATTCTATAGTTCATCATGTTGATATACATTGTATTCCTTGGGAGAAATGAAGCCATCACCATCATGGTCATTCTTCTTAAAAATATCTTCTAAAACTGCATTCTGATATGACTTGTCACGTGGCTTATCATCTTTTTCAAAGTCCTTTTTCAGGTACTGATCTATCTAGAGGGACAAAATAACATTTCGTTAATAAGAAGAATTCACAATACATTTCTAGTAACTTTGAAGAAATGTTTCATAAAGAAACTCATAAGGAAGAATGCTTATAATAAGTGAAATAAATTTTAAAAAGCTGTTTGAGGTCTTTTTTTTTTTTTTTTAATCTTTGAAGCAATTCTCTCAGAGAATTGAAGAAAAACCAATCTTTCCCTAGAGTCATAGACAGTTAGTGGTATATGTTCAAAGATTAATATATGAATTGAATTCTGTTGAAACTAAATGCTTTCTAATAATCTATACTGTCCAAATATCAAAGGAAATTCACTAAAGATTTCCATTAATGAATAAAATACAAATTGGTGTTTCTATGATCTCTAAAATTAATAAAAATGCTGCATAATCAATAAAACCAACTATAGGTTTTAAAATATAATTTTCTTAATTGTTCTATGCTTCTATAGCTCCTCCAAATCTGCAACTACAACAATCTCTCTAATAATAATAATATCAAATAAAGAACAGGTATTTTGAAGTATTTCCTTTTCTCTATATAATATGATATTTCTCTAAGCAAAGACATTATTATAAACATTATTATAAACTGCCTAACATAGCAGCTATTAACCACAGAGAAATACTAAGCACCTGAAGTGTGATTAAATAAAAATGAGATATGCTATTTGAGGATAAAATACACAAAAAATTTTGAAGGTAATAAAAATATCTTGGTAATTTTTAAATTGATTTAATGTGAAATGGTAATATTTCAGATATACTGAGTTAAAACATATCATTAAAATTAATTTCACCTGTTTTTTTTTAAAGATGTGATGGGACTCAATTATATTTCCATTAGAAAGTGTGGATATGTAATAACTGAAGAAATCAATGTACAATGATCTAGAAATAACATTCAGCTGGGCATTGTAGAGGCATGAGTATATGTAAAGGCTAAAGTTGAACCCTGAGAGGTTTTTAGCAATCCATATCCCAAACTCAATCCTTAGCTGGTAGACTCTAGTTAGAATGACTAATGGATCTAACAACTCTTCTCAAATGGGACTTTGGTCCTATATGATGAAGATACATTTTCTTCCAAGTGAGTCATAGAAATCCTATGTAGGTATAAAGAATTTTAAATAGCATAAAATATACCTCAGTTTCTAAATAAATAAAATATATTTTCCTCATCAATATTGGCTACTATCCAAATGTACTTTTCTAATACACTGCAGTGAAGAGGTACAAAAAGGCAGTGCATAATTTTGCTGGTAATGGGGTCCATATTATTTCCCTTCGTAATTTTATTAAAAACGCTCTATTCCCCTACTCCCCCACCTGACTTATACTTAATAAATAAGTGACTAAATCTTTCTGATGATGAAGGAGAGTAGTTTATTTTAGTCATTTTTGAAATCTAGTCTTTACCATGTACTGGTTGTGTGGACTTGGATAAATAATTTAACCTCTCTGAACCTCAGTTTTATCATCAGTTAAAGGAATCAATATATTTGGGAAAAAAAAGGAAGGAAATAGAATCTATACTGTAGGATTGATGTGAAGATTAGAGTCATGTTTACAGGTATCAAGGAAAGATAGCGATTGTTATGAAAATCAAGCTTGTTAAAATCACTCTTACCTACCTAGTGAATATGCAGCTAATTCCTGATACCTAAGAATGTAGGCAAATCTGGGCAAAGTGTATGTAAGCAGTTCTCTATTTTGGACAATCTCTATTTTTATTTTCCAGAAAAGAACTGAAGATCCCCTAAGGTCCACTGAGGGGTATTCATACTGAAGAATGTGTCTGTTGGTGTACAAGTGACATTGAGTGGTCTGTGTGCACAGGCTGAGCTCTTGAGTACTATGTGAATTCATTTGCAGCTGCTGTTTATTCTAAAAAGGGTGATGAGTCGACAGAAAGCATTGTACTGGGAACAGTTTGCCACATCTCTAATCGATACTCTTAAGGAAAGAGTTCTCCTCTTATCCCTCTTCTGTTATTGATCAACCAAAGAGCCTCAGGAAAAAGTCCTTACTAAAATCTTGGAGGAAGAATTAGAATTAGGGTGGGCAAATAATTGGAGAAGGAAGAGAAGAAGAAACAGAAAAGGGTCTTACTTTTAAAAAAAATATATTTTACTGATTTTTTACAGAGAGGAAGGGAGAGGGATAGAGAGTTAGAAACATCAATCAGCTGCCTCCTGCATACTCCCTACTGGATATGTGCCCTAAACCCAGGTACATGCCCTTGACTGGAATCTAACCTGGGACCCTCCAGTCTGAAGCAGGCCAACGCTCTATCCAATGAGCCAACCCAGCTAGGTCCAGTCTTACCTTTTTCCCCTTGAATCCTTTTTTTTTAAGTGATTGCTGCTTCTTATTTTTTAAAATATATTTTTGTTGATTTCAGAGAGGAAGGAAGAGGGAGAAAGATAGAAACATAAATGATGAGAGAGAATCAGCAGTAGGCTGCCTCCTGCATGCCTCCTACTAGGGATTGAGCTGGTAATCCGGACATATTCCCTGACAGGGAATTAAACTCATGACCTATGCTAAACTGCTGAGCTACACCTGGCTGGATCCCAGTTGTCTTTTATTGTTTAAGTGATAAGAGTTATGCATGATAAACTGCCTCCAAATGGGAGGGGAGACAAGGCACCAGACTTCAATGAAATAAACATGAGCCTTGAAACATTCATGATGTCAAGTCCCTGAAAAAGGCAGGGTGGACTCATGAAGGAGAACATGATAGTGAAGTCAGATCGCTGAGTTTGCAGTCTGGTTTTGCCACTTAGAGCTGTGGGGCCTTAAGCTAATGATTTAACTTGTCTAGGTGTCATTTACACCTTCTATAAAATGGAAATGATGGCAATAGTATCTACCTCATATATTGTCAAGGTCACATACTACTGGGTTTATAACTATACCTGGTACTGAGAAAGTATGAAAAATTATTATTACAAGATCTTTATTAATTCCTCAATTCATATATAAGACTAACTGGGATGCAGAAGCTAGGTAGCTGAACTCCTGGGTCCTGTTTACTAACTTTTCAATATATACATTTAAATTCTTGCTAGCTTTTTTCATAACCTATGTAATCCTCACAATCCTATGAGGTGGGAATTATTTGCCCTGTTAGACATTCCTACAGTGCTGCTTAAAAGAGATCTGCTCCTGTAGTCTAGATGCTGGAAATGCCTCCTAGATATTAACTTGTATGGTATTATAGTGGTCCTCTTATAGGGAGAAAAGAAATTGAACAGAATAACTAAGTTTTGTTTTGAAAACGCTTACTTTCTTCTTGGAGCTCTGATTTTTTGTAACCAGCTCTTCTATTAAAAGCTAAGTAATCAGTCCTTACTAGGTAGAAGTAAAAAAATAAGAATTGTAACAAAAATGCACTTAAAATATGATAAAAAATTAGGGTGCACACACAAAATCTGTTTGAATTACCTCTGTCTTGGAGAGTTGCCTGTCATTGTCTGTGTCTATCTGCTTAAATGTTTCAATACTTCGTGGTCCTTTGGTCACAGCATAAAGTTCAATCTCAAAAATCAATGTTGCATCAGGTGGAATCTTGCCTTCTGCTACAAGTATAAATTTTAACAGTTTAACTTACATGAAGATAATGTTCAAATATTTATTCACAAGTAGCCATTACAGCATTATGATTATATTATTTTATATCTATAAAAATTGTGTTCTAAATACTTTTTAGAAATTTTTTCTATATGTTTTTAAATCAAGTCAGTTCTAAGAACTTAGGGGACCATTATTCCCTAATTAAATGAAAATAAATGTAAATCATATAATTTTTATTCATATACCCATTATTTTAAAAGAGAAAGCTAGTACAGAGAAGAAATGCCTGGGCAGAAAAATCTCAAATCATAGATCAATAATCTTTTAGAAAATGATTTTGTATAGTTATTTGGGAGCATAAATAAAACATTTATCAATCTATTTGTCTTTCAAATTCTTTATAGATATTAAAAATAAAGTGTAATGACAAAATCAACCAGTAACAATTTTATGAAGAAATTTCTAAACACAATAAATATTTAAGTATTAAGTTGAACAGATCTCCTTAATAAAGTGAATCTATTAACTGATATCACAGATGATTTTAGTAAGCAGGTTTTGGCTCTTCCAGATGTTCATTTCATAAAAACAACCTGTAGAAGTGATTTGGTAAGAGGATGTGGGAGGTTTGTGTCACTGGTATATTTTAGAGGCTCTCAGAATGCCTGATTCTTATCACTCAACTATTTGTTGAATGAATGATAACTATCCTTTATTTTTAAAATGGCTAATTTTGTTCTCTTAAGAAAAAAGCAATTTCTTTAATTAAAAAAAAACAGAAAATTCTTGCTAAAGTGCTTATACTTTAAAGAATTTGAAAGTTACAGCCAAAAGGAGAGATCATCATCAGTCATCTCAAAGCCAGGACATAGAAGAATCTTCTTGTGCATCATGTGACTAATATGACCATCTCAACCGAAGTAGCACCTATTACCTGATTTTAGAGTAAAAGAGCTAGAGACTGACTCAATGATCACTTTTTAAAACCCATTCCTATTCCATCCAGTTACGATCTTCTTATAACAAAATAATAATTAAAAGCAAATTCCAAATACAAATTTAAATTTCTTAAGAAAAAAATATTACAGGTTGAAGTTTCTGAATTCTACTATAAACATAAAAAAATATTGCCAATTCTTAATTTTTCTTGTAAAAAACTATAGTATAAAGAAGAGAAATGTGCATTTGCTATAGAATTACTTGTATTTAGAGAAGTAGATTAAAGGCATAGAAGTTAATGTGAAGAATCTATACATACCACATGTACTGTTAATTAAAGCACAAACAAGTCACATGCATTTCAAGACATGCAGGGGTGTTCTGCGACATGAGGCAAGGACATTGTGCAGAAGAAAGATTTCTTCAAGTACTACCTAAAACAAAGTTATAACTTACGTTAGTTCTTAACTTATTTTTAAAAGCTTATTTGACCAAGTTTTGTTAAGCAGTTACTTATGGTCTACACTGCAACTTTTAAAATAATCTAATCCAAGCTACTGTAGTGCAGATAAACTTTTGTTTGGGCCTCGGTTCCCCTATGTATAAAATTAAAGTATTGGTGGTATTACTAGTGAAATTCATTATTTTCATATTTTTTGGAGATACTTCAAATTGAATATGAACCAACTTCAAGTCAAATTTCCACCTCTCCACAGCAATGGTTTTTGGTTTAATAATAGTTTGGCAGCTTGCATAGTCATTCAAGTATAAATTAGTTTACAAAAAGGATAAACTAAGCAGTCATTTGCCTTAAGGTAATAGGACACTAGATGAACATCTATTGATGAGGGATGTGGATATAGGCGATAGGGAAGCAGGTGCTCTGGTAGAAGGCAGAATGTGGAGGCATCTGATGATAAAACACCAGAAAGGGAAACTCTGAAAATGAGATTACAGAGACTGAAAGGCAAACTTCGCCTGTTACGTTGCCTAGAATTGGCTTCAATCATTGACAAAATTTTTAGGACAAATATTGCATCCAATTTTATTTATCTTCAATTTTTTATTTCTCTTCTCATTTCCTCTACAATTAAAAATAGAATATACAGCTCTGGCTGGTTTTGCTCAGTGGTTAGAGTGTTAGTCTGCGGACTGAAGAGGCCCAGGTTCAATTCCGGTCATGGGCACATGCATGGGTTGCAGGCTCTGTTCAACATGCAGGAGGCAGCCAATCAATGGATCCCTCTCATCACTGATGTTTCTATCTCCCTCTTCCTCTCTGAAATAAACACAAATATATTATAAAAATAAAAATAGAATATACAAATTATGGTTCAGTGGGAGCTATTTTCCTTGGGACCAAATGATTGGTAAAAAGCATTAAAATGAAGCTGTAGTTATCGGGAAATGTCTCTTGAGAAATTTTAAATCTGACTGGGTCTGACTTGCACCACTAACCTCCCTCCAATCCAGTATGAAGCAGTGATCCCTTGCTCTTGCTGGGAAGAAGAGGCGAGGAAATCACTGCTCTTAGTGAGTAAATCAACAGCCTCAAAGAGGGCATGACATTTCAATGAAATATTTGAGAGTTAATGGCAATAGTTTATTGGAGAAAATTAATCTTAAATTATTTTAATTACATACTAAATATTTCAAAGAGGTGGAGTTACCTAAGACTCTAAATAGGATCAAGAGGTTTTAAAGATTCTTTAACATCCTTACACAGCAATAGGAAGCAAGGACTTGAGAATGAAATATCAAAACTGTCCCTCTGACAGACTGCCCATTTCTAAAATTTATCTATTTGCTCTGCTTTTAATTTTAGTGTTTTTTTATATTTTAATTTTGTAAAAATTAATATATGCACATGGTGAAAAATTTAAACAGTACAATATATTACAGAATGAGAAGAAATCTCCTCACCCTTGATCCTCAGACCTCCTTCCCAGGACCATAATGTCATCGGATGACTGTGTGTCTTTCCAGATAGAGTCTGCCTAGATACATGATGCATATGAGAGATTCTCCCCCGTACATATAAGCTCATTGAGAATAGAAAACCGTTTCTGCATTGTGCACAGCTTCTTTTTACTGGCTGAACAATAATCCATTTCAGAGGTATACTATGGTTTATTTAACTGATTTCCTACTGATGGATATTAAAGTCGTTAGTTACCAGCCTTTTGCTACAAAAAAGGGTGCAATGAACTTTTTTTACATACACTTTTGTGCACATTCATGGTAATGCAACTCCTGGGTCAGAGAAAATATGCATTTTAAATTTTGATAGAAATTGCTTGAGTTAGAATTATTTACATTCCTGGCAATAATGCACAAGCCTACTGTTTTTTCCATACCTTTTTCAACTTTTATGTCTTTGCAGATTAGGAAAGACATAAAATGGGACTCACTTTTGTTTTAATTTCATCTTCTTTAATTATGAATAAAATTTAGTATTCTCACAATTTTAAAGGTTATTTGTATTTTTTAAAAAATATATTTTACTGTTTTTTTTTTTTTTACAGCGAGGAAGGGAGAAGGATAGAGAGTTAGAAACATTGGTAAGTTGCCTCCTGCACACTCCCTACTGGGGATGTGTCCACAACCAAGGTACAAGCTCTTAACCGGAATCGAACCTGAGACCCCTGTCTGCAGGCTGATGCTCTATCCACTGAGCCAAACCGGCCAGGGCAATTATTTGTATTTTTTGTTGTTACTAGTAGGCCACTTGTTTATAAACTTGTGTATTCCTAAGGATAGGTCATTTTTATTATTTATTATTAGGAGTTTTCATATGTATTGCAAACATTTTCCCTATTTTACTGCATTACCTAGATTTTCAGATCTCACTCTTGGATTTAAAAATAGGTGAGATATTGAAAGAAGCGGTTTAGTTCTTTCACATTTCAAGGTTTCTCCTAAATTTGGGTAATAGTGACTGACAGTTATTTCAGATGTTCTTTTTACCATGTTCCAGTGCTATCCTTTTACGCCAAAATCATATGTTTCAGTTTCCAAAGTTTTATGATTTGACTTTGGGTACTGCTTACCCAAAGATATGTGCCATTTACATTTGTAGTAAAAACCAATAAACATTATGCTAAAAATAAAGATGATTAAGGTAGAGATTATAGAATATATATTATCATTATGAGAACTAACACTGTGTGGGAAGAACAACTCTGGCCAGAGATCCGTATTTGAACAATGTTGTGTTTTCTTTATATGTAAACACAAGTAGGCTGACTGGGCTGGATTAGACACAGCTAAAGTTTATTGTACCCTGTAGTTCTGTAATTATTTCCTCTATGATTCTAAGTTTCTATTTAAACCTTTTGAGAGATTGAAGATTTTTTAATTGGAAGAAAATACATGTAACATAAAATTTACCAGCATAACCATTGTAAGTGTACACTTCGGTAGTGTTAACTATATTCACATTGTTGTACGACCAATCTCCAGAACTATTTCATCTTGCAAAATTAAAACTTTATACCCATTAAACAATTCTCTCTTCTACCCTCTCCTCAGGCTCTGACAACCACACTCTCCTTTTGTCTCAATGAATGTGACCACGCTTGGTACCTAGTTAAAGTGGAATCATATAGCATTAGTTTTTTGATGATTAGCTTATTTCACTTAGCATAATGTACTCAAGGTTCATCCATGTTATAGCATGGCCAGAATTTCCTTCCCCTTTTAAGGATGTATAATATTCCATTGTATGTAAATATCACATTTTGTTTCTCCATTCATTGGTTAAAGAATACGTGTTATTTCTATTTTTTTTTTGTTTTTTTGTGTGAATAGTGCTGCTATGAACATAGGTGTGCAAATATCTCTCTGAGACAAAGGAATAAATATTAAAACATCTTACCATAGCCTTCCTTTCCATATGCAAATGAAGGAGGTATAATCACTTTTCGCTTCTCTCCAGGGCACATATCCATCATAGCAATGTCTAGGCCTTTTATGACTTGCCCAACACCAAGAACAAACCATTTGGGGTGGCCTTCATTTTGTGTCCGGCTATAATAAAAAGCAACATTTAGGTAAGCTGATTTCAAGAAAAATGAAATCAAACTTAAAAACAAAAAAAACAAAACTGGGCACCCTGGCTGGGTGGCTCAGTTGGTTAGAGCATTGTTCCTCTGTACACCAAAAAGGTTGCGATAAGGGAGGCAACCATCTGTTTCTCTCCCACATTGATGTTTCTCTCTCTCTTCCTCTTGATCTAAAAATTAATAAATATATCCTTGGATGAGGGTTAAAAAAGTACAGCTGGGCATTTAGTTATATTAAAATTGGATCCTCTTTAACCATCTTTTCTCCATACTATCACTCATTCTGAAACCCCTGGTGGAGTGTTAGGCTCAAACTTACCTCATAATGGCCAGAATGAGGTATGATTTGTCATCTCATTTTTTCTTTTCTTTCTTTTTTTTTTTTTTTTTACAAAAATTACTCCAATAGTTAACGTTTTTAATGGATCTCCTACTCCTACCTAGCTGCATGACTAAATAATACGTTTAACCTGTTTGGATTTGTTCTAAAAAAGGATGTGCAGTTTTAGCCACGTAAATATTTTGACGTTCTCTAAAATTTGTACCCTTGCTTCTTAAATTTCTCTAGTTTTCTCTAAATAGAAAGAACGAACTTTTTCCCAGTTCCTATCTTTATAGATAATAGTACAGATGAAGAAAAGACACCATCCCTCTGAGTAGTAAGCCTTTAATTAAATCAGAGTAGGCAGTCATGGGATGAGGGGTTAGGTGGAGGACACAGAGCCCAGAAGTCACCAGGGAAAGTTGCTGTGTGTCTTCTTGACAGTTGGAAAGTGGCCCCTAACCTGTAAATATGGTGCTTCTGAAGGCCAGACAAAATCCCTTAAACTACCCTATCTAACAACACTCCAACTGGCAAAGGAAAAGTGTGAACATCCTTACAAACAGTGCCTTGACCTACTTTTTAAGTCCCAAGGGTAATGGGAATGGTCGGCGTGTGTGCAGACATCATGTATTTATTTTTAATTGATTCAGAGAAAGGAAGGGAGAGGGAGATAAAAATATCAATGATGAGAAACATTGATCAACTGCTTCCTACATGCCCCCTACTGAGGATCAAGCCCGAAACCGTAACCGCAACCTGGACTTTTGCCTGGCGGGGAATTGAACCTTGATCTCCTAGTTCATGAGTCGAGGCTCAACTACTGGGCCAGAGTGTCTTTTTTTTTAATAATTTCTTGGTCCAACATTTTTAATAACTTAGAAAGTAATATTCAGCTGAAACCGGTTTGGCTCGGTGGATAGAGCATCAGCCTGTGGACTGACAGGTCCCAGGTTCGATTCCGGTCAAGGGCATGTATCCTAGTTGCAGGCACATCCCCAGTAGGGGGCGTGCAGGAGGCGGCTGATTGATGTCTCTCTCATAACGATGTTTCTGGCTTTCTATCCCTTTCTCTTCCTCTCTGTGAAAAATCAAATACTGTATATATAGAAAGTCATATTCAGCTTAATAGAGAACTACTGCATCTAGTCTGATTTCCCCCTTAGGAATAAAAATCTCAACTCTTACTGTTAAAAAACAAGAACCAACCCACCAACCCACCCACCCACCAACCAATTAAGCTTCTGCATCCGGGAGGGAGGCTAGCTTCCGCACACCCACTGCACGGGTCAGCAGCTCGCTGCATTTCCTACCTGCAGTAGAATTTCGTGCCGTCTTTGGCCAGGAAGCCGTCATAATGGGCATTTAACAGGTCTCCCTTCTTGCTCGTCTTGGAGCAGTTTTCTGGACGATGCACAACTTCTATTTTCACTTCCTCGGAGCGCTCCCCTTCCTTTTGTCCGCGGGCAGTAAAAACGCCCCACGCGTAAAAGAGAACGGCGAACCTGAGCAAGAAATGCATGATGCCTCGAGGTGGCCCCAGCGGACCGCTGCGCTGCCTCCCGCGTGTCACTCGCGTCCCGGGGCCCTCCGGCAGCTGAGTTCCGACGCGTGGCAGGATTGTCTTACGTCACAAAGGGCCGGGGGCGTGGCGGCTCGGGGCCCCGCCCCTTAACCCCCCTC
>PVJN01038017.1:0-20585 GCA_004026805.1 Lasiurus borealis
GTACCACATTCACAGGGAAGGCCTTGTGGTTGGTAGTGTTGCAGGAAGCCTGAGGGATTCCACCTTGATCAGTGAGGAAAATTTTCTATATTCCTATTCATCGTGTGTATATATTTTTGTAAACTTGTCTCTACATCCTTATCTTATTTGTGAACTGTATTTTTTTGCTAAATAGTCCTTTCAATACCTTGTATATTTTATGTATTAATACAGGAACACATATTTTTGCGTGTGCTTAATGTGCTTTTCAGATATTACTCCCCCACACCAACTTTTCTACCAAGTCCATGTTTTTGGCAACCCTGCTTTCAGGTCTCGTGCTACCATGGTTCTAGCAAGCTCAGATGCTTGTTACTAGTGCTTAGCAAGTAAATATTGTTAATGAAGTTTATAGACTTCGCTTTTGAGGCAGAGTCATTGCATTGATATTGGCCTGCAGTATAGTGTTAACATGCCTTCATTATTCTGGGGAACTGCAACTATTTGTGCGAATTTCTATCTATATGCAATATGTGTTTTATTGTGCTGATCAGAACTGAATCCACAATATCTCCAAGGGATTCCTTCATATGGTTTGCAAGTATTTTTGTCTGTTCCCTACATTGCCCTTTTATTTCATTTTGTTTATTGCTGCTGTGCTGTGAAGACACTGCATTTCTTTATTTGATGCACTGTGGACTGTTTATTTTTTCATTTTTGTCTGGTGGTTGGTATCACATCAAGTAAATCCTCTCCATAGAGCATCAGCCTCCAGACTGATAGGTTCCAGGTTCAATTCCAGTCAAGGGCATATACCTTGGTTGCAGGCACATCCCCAGTGGGAAGTGTGCAGGAGGCAGCTGATGGATGTTTCTCTCTCATTGATATTTCTAGCTCTGTGTCCCTCTTCCTTTCTCTCTTTGAAAAATCAATAAAATATATATTTAAAAGAAAGAAAAGAAAATCCTGTCCAAAAGAAATCTCCAAAACTTTTTCTCTAGGTTATCCTTAGGAGTTTTATGTTTTAGTGCTCACATTGAATTCTGTCCTGCAGGTTGAGTTACATTTTATCAGTGGTGTCCAGGTTTGTTGTTTTACATGTCAATATCTATTGAAGAAACTATCTTTCTTCTCTTCTGTGACTTTTATCTTTATCAAAGATCACTTAAAGGTATGTATGTGCCTGGGTTACAAGTTAGTGCCTGTGTTTATTTCTATGTTTTCTGTTCTGTTCTGTTCTGTTTATTTATGTGTCTTATGTTTCTCCAGCAACACACTGTTTGCTTGCTTTCTCTTTGTAATAAGTTGAAGTCAGGAAGTCTGCTGTTACCAGCTTTGTCCTAGCTCAGGATTGCTTTTGTTAATGGAGGTCTGATGATTCCATTTCCACATTTTCTATTCATTTCTTTGGGGTTATTCCAATGCATTTAATCTGCAGTTTGCTTAGTGTATTATAGCTATCTCCACCATATTTCATTTTCAGATCCATGAACACAGGTTGTCTTTAACTGATTTGTGTTTTCTTTCATTCCTTTCATCACTGTCTTATAGTACTTACTGTACAGATGTTTTACATTTTGGTTGAATTTATTGCTGCGGGTTTCATTATTTTGGATGCTATTGTAAATTTGATTACATTCTTTCTTTTTCTATCAAAGAATTTATTATTAGTGTGTAGAAATGGAACTAATGTTTGTATGCTTATTTTGCATTCTGTCATTTTTCTGAATTTAATTCTTTAGTCTTCTGTTATCTTCACTCAAATAGTGAGGATATGTTTTCCCTTGATTGTTCTTTTAGAGAGAGAGAGAGAGAGAGAGAGAGAGAGAGATTGATTAACTGCCTCCCGCATGTGTATCTACCAAGACAGACAGACAGGGAGGGAGGGAGGGAAGGAGGGGGAGAGAGAGAGAGAGAGAGAGAGAGAGAGAGAGAGAGATCAAATTACTGCCTCCCGCATGTGTATCTACTGAGAGTAGGGATCAGTCCTACAATGCAGGTACCTACCTTTGGGAATAGAACCCTAGTCCTCCTGTGTTCCTTTCTTTTGTCTTGTGTCTCTTTTATTCATGTTTGTTCTAATATTTATGGTTTCTTTCCTTTGAAACCTTTGGATTTACTTTCCTGTTGTGGGAATAGAACCCTAGTCCTCTAGTGCACAAGCCAGCACTCGCCTTGGTGAAGCACAGTGGCTAGGGATATTTATTTTGTAAATTACTTATTATTTATTTATTTAAATATATGTATTTTTTAGTTCCGAGAGGAAGAGGAGAGAGAGAGTAACATCAATGATGAGAACGAATCATTCATCAGCTGCCTCCTACATGACCCTCATTGGTGATTGAGCTCGAAAGCAGTGCAGGTGTCCTAACAAAGAACCCAATTGTGACCTCCTAGTTCATGAGTCAATGTCAGTGAGACATACCGGGCAGCATTTTTGTGTTGGTTTTAGAGACAGGAAGGGAGACAGAGAAAGAGAGTGAAGCATTGATGTGCTGGTCTACCCATCTGCATTCATTGGTTGTCTCCCACATGTGCCCTGATGGGGGATCAAACCCACAGCCTTGGTGTATTGGAACCACATGCTCAACAACTGAGCCGCCTGGATAGGGTTCTGAATTTGTTTAATTTCAGGATCTTGACAAATTTCTCAATGGAGGATCATGTCATCTGGTAACATCACCATCTCTTATGTTGCATTATGGATCCTAACGACAGGTGTCATATCTTTCATTTTTTTACTAATTTGAGGTGTGGTTTTTGGTTTTAACTGTGTTTCCTTTTGCTTTAGTGTAGGTAAATGCATATTTTTATATCTTTTTCTAAAATATACCTTTTAGGTGTTCCTTTCTTTCCTCTTGTCACCCTTTTATTTATGTTGTTCTAATATTTATGGTTTCTTTCCTTTGAAATCTTTGGGTTTACATTCCTGTTGTGTTTCTAATTCCCTGAGGTGCCATGTTGGATTCTTTGAGATCTTTTGTGACAATGTAGGCATTTATGCCTTTAAATTTCCCCCTAGAATTACCTTTTCTGGATGTTATATCTAAGCTTCAGTAGGTTGTCTTGTTATTTTTACTTTGCCTCTAGACTTTTTTGAGATCTCTTTTGTTTTTTGGTGCCCTGACATTCTTATGTATTTATTTATTATTCCTTTTACATAGAGAGGAAGGGAAATGGGGGAGAGAGAGAGAGAGAGAAAGAAGGCAAGGAGAAGCATCAATAGGCTGCTATCTGCAAACTTGTAAACCAGATATGGAACGCACATTCTCACATGTGCCCTAACTGGGTATTGAACTTTTGACCCTTCGATACTCAGGATGATGCTTCAACTAACTGAACCACACTGGCTAGGGCATTGTGTGATTTTGAAAAACAAAAATCTTCTGCTGAAGATTGGCTCAGTGGATAGAGCTTTGGCCTGCGGACTGAAGGGTCCCGGGTTCGATTCCGTTCAAGGGCATATATCTTGGTTTCGGGCACATCCCCAATAGGAGGTGTGCAGGAGGCGGCTGATCAATGTCTCTCTCTCATTGATGTTTCTCACTCTCTGTCCCTCTCCCTTCCTCTCTGTAAAAAATCAATAAAATATATTTAAAAGAAGTAAGTAAGTAAATAAATAAATAAAAACAAAAACCTCCGTTTTCTGGAGAACAGGCCACTAGGATCTGAGAGAACAGAAGCACCGTGGGAGATAGTGGTAACGCTGACTCATTATTTTTATTTTTATTTTATTTATTTTTTAAATATATTTTATTGATTTTTTTACAGAGAGGAAGGGAGAGGGATAGAGAGTTAGCAACATTGATGAGAGAGAGAGAGCCGCCTCCTGCACACCTCCCACCAGAGATGTGCCCGCAACCAAGGCACATGCCCTTGACCGGAATCGAACCTGGGACCTTTTAGTCCGCAAGCCGATGGTCTATCCACTGAGCCAAACCGGTTTTGGCCATTATGTTTACTTTTATTAAAAATACCTTTTTATTGATTTCAGAGAGTTAGAGAAAGGGAGAAAAAGATAGAAACATCAGTGATGAGAGACAATCATTGACTGGCTGCTTCCTGCATGCCTCCTAGCAGGGACCGAGCCCACAACCTGGTTATGTGCCCTTGACCAGAATTGTATCTTGGACCCTTCAGTCTACAAGCCGATGCTTTATCCCCTGAGCCAAACCAGCTAGAGCTGACCCTTTTTAAAAAATAGATTTTTATTGATTTATGAGAGGAAGGTAGAGAGATTGAGAGAGTGGTTAATATTGAGAGTATTACTATTGACTTGCCTCCTGCTGCCTCTACTGGGACAGAATCCACAACAAACTAGGCATGTGCCCTTGAATGGAATGGATCTTAGGATTTTTCAGTTCATAGGCTGACACTATCCACTGAGCACACCACCTAGGGCTGACGCTTGTTTTATTTATTTATTTACTTATTTATTAAAATATTTTTTATTGAGTTTTTTACAGAGAGGATGGGAAAGGAAGAGAGGGTTAGAAGCATCAATGAGAGAGAAAAATCAATCAGCTGCCTTCTGCACAACCCCTACTAGCAGCGGTTCTCAACCTGTGGGTTGCGACCCCTTTGGGGGTCGCCTAAGACCATCAGAAAACACCTATTTCCCATGGTTTTAGGAACCAACACTCCGCTCCTCGGTGTAGCAAAGTGTAGCAATGTAGTTTACTGTTGTCATATTAAGACTGTTACCCATGGTACACCATGATTCAAGACAAAATTTCATTTATTTGTAATTAGAAATAAATATTTCACAATATATAATTACATATTGTTTTTGTGATTAATCCCTATGCTTTCATTATGTTCAATTTGTAACAACGAAAATACATCCTGCATATCCGATACTTACATTACAGTTCATAACAGTAGCAAAATTACAGCTATGAAGTAGCAATGAAAATAATTTTATGGTTGGGGGTCACCACAACGTGAGGAATTCTATTAAAGGGTTGTGGCATTAGGAAGGTTGAGAACCACTGCCTACTAGGGATGTGCCTGCCACCAAGTTACATGCCCTTGACCGGAATCGAAACTGGGACCCTTGAGTTTGCAAGCCACAGCTCTATCCACTGAGCCAAATCTGTTAGGGCACTTTACTTATTTGTTTGTTTGTTTGTTGTTTAATTCATTATTATTAACTATTGTTTTTGACCTTAGGTATCATCAAATGTGTTTACTCACCCAGTTTCCTGTTCTTTCTGTGCAGTTGTCCTTATTTGGTATTCTCCTTTACTGTTTGTCTTCATGGTACTCTTATTCCCATTTCCTGTGGGATGTTTTTTCATGGATAGCTGTCTACTTACTCTGGGGTGAGGGAAGATTCTCTCTCTCTGGTTCTGCCATCTTGCTGATGTCACTCTCATAGGTCTTTTGTCTGTGATCTCATTTGTCCTTTGTCGTTGTACCAGAGTGCTGTCATCCATCTTTTTAAGATTGGCATCATTGATCCTGTGTAGTGCCTGAACTGTGATGTAAGAGGCAGAATCATTTCTGCATCACAGAAGAAACATGACTTTATCTTTTTTTAAAAAGATATATTTTATTGATTTTTACAGATAGGAAAGGAGAGGGATAGAGAGTTAGAAACATCGATGAGAGAGAGAGAAAGAGACATTAATCAGCCGCCTCCTGCACGCCCCTACTGGGTATGTGGCCACAACCAAGATACATGCCCTTGACCAGAATAGAACCTGAGACCTTTCAGTCCGCAGGCCGATGCTCCATGCACTGAGCCAAACCAGTTTAGGCGAAACATGACTTTATCAATGGCAGGGTAGACCCATAGGCAGTCTTACCTTGGTGAAGGGCTGTGGGGGTAGTTTTCACACCTGTACTTTGTTTCATTCATAACTAGGAACGCTTTTTTTCCCCCAACAACGTTTTGTTACCATTGCCCACTCCTCACCCAATTCTACTTCTTCTTGCTTAATGTTGACACTTTGTGTACATCTCAGTTTTCATAGTGAGCATGCTACTTGGATTCCCAGCCCTTGGATAACTTTAACCTCTATAAACTTTGCACCTCTACCTCTTGCACACATCTCTCTTTCCTGCACTCCAATGTTTTCCCATGCCTGCAGAGCCTTAGAGTGCACACATGATATATATATATTTTAATACATTTTATTGATTTTTTACAGAGAGGAAGGGAGAGGGATAGAAGGTTAGAAACATCGGTGAGAGAAGATGAGAGAAAGACATCAATCAGCTGCCTCCTGCACGCCCCCTACTGGGGATGTGCCCGCAACCAGATACATGCCCATGACTGGAATCGAACCTGGGACCTTTCAGTCCCCAGGCCAATGCTCTATCCACTGAGCCAAACTGGTTTTGGTGACACACATGATATATTGACACTGATCATCACATGCTCTAAAATGCTTGATGGTTTATGGGTTTGAACACATTGGAATTATTCTGCACAGACTCACATCGCCAGCATGAATGGTCCTAAAGGAAGCCATTTGTGGATTAATAACGAGTAGACTCTGCCTCTCTTGTTTTTGTCCCAGCTTATGCTTCTGTCCTCCCTTGGTGAAATTTTCTTCATCCAGTAAGCTTTGTGCTGTCCTTTCTAATAAATGAGTAATATGCAAATTGACCACACCTCTGCTTTACCCACAAGCTATGCCCATCAGCCAATCAGGAGTGAATATGCAAATTAATCCAACCAAGAGACCTGCGGCCATGAAGCTGCAGCAAGCAGGAGGCTTGGGTTTCCCGGGCAATGGAGAAAGCCAATATTCCCTGCTGTCCTTACTGGCCCAGGCCTACACTTAAGGCTACAAAGTTTCAATTATAGACGATAAATAATTTCCACAAAAATGGCAGTTAGCCATGGAGCTGGAGAGAGGAGGAGGGTTGAGTTACCGCTTCCGATGAAGTAAGCCAAGCATCCGTGCCTTTCTGGGTGGCCCTGGTCTATACTCAAGGCTACAAAGTTTCAATTATAGAAGATAAATAAATCCCAGCAAAAATGACAGCAACCCCTGGTGATGGGGGAAGCCAAGCTTCTCTGCTGCTCTGGCCAGCCAAGGCCTGCACTCAAGGCTACAAAGTTTCAATTATAAAAGGTAAATATAGCCCAGATACTAGGGCCTCGGCTTGGTGCACCGGGCAGGCATGGCTGGCCTGCAAACCACCTTAGGCCCTTCGCCCAGGCTGCCACATGCCCCAAGAGAACCCCCTGATCCAGGCCACACTTCAGGGTAAACCAGCTGGCCCCCACTAGTGCACCAGGCCTCTACCTTATCTAATAAAATTAATATGTAAATTGAGCATCACTCCAACACACAAGATGGCCACAAGAAGATGGCTAGCAGCAGAGGGCATTTGGGAGGGATCAGGTCTGCAAGGGAGGGCAGTTGTGGGCAATCAGGCCAGCAGAGAAGGGCAGATGGGAGGGGTCAGGCAAGCAAGGGAGGGCAGTTGGGGATGACTAAGCCTTCAGGGTGGGCAGTAAGGGGTGACCAGGTAGGTCCGCAGAGGAGGGAAGTTGGGGGCTACCGGGCCTGCAGAGCACGGCCGTAAGGAGTGACCAGGCCTTCAGGAGAGGGTAGATAGGGGTGTCCAGGACAGCAGGGGAGGACAGGTAGAGTAAATCAGTATGGTAGGGGAGCAGTTAGGTATTAGGCTGGCAGGCAAGTGGTTAGGGCGTGATTAGGCTGGCAAGGAGAAGCAGTTAAGCGCATTCAGGAAGGCAAGCATGTGGTAGCTAGCAGTCCTGGATTATGAGAGGGATGTCCCAGATTGGAGAAGGTGCAAACTCTGCTGAAGGACACACACCCTCGTGCATGAATTTCTGCTATTTACTTAGAGTTTCACTTATTTGTCTTAAAAATCATTGTATGGAATCATGTACAGTCATGTACAGACAGATAAACATTTGTAGTGAACATATTCTGTTTTTGTCAGGTCAACATGTACCTCACCAATGTTTCCTTTTGTTCAGGTTGCTGCTGTGGAGCAGAGAATGTGGAGGCTCTGACTGAACAGAAGGTTTCTGTAAGAGTGTCAGAGGCACGGAATCCCAAGGCAGCCTTGCCTTCCCAGAAGAGCCACCCCTGTGAGAGTTGTGGGCTTGTCTTGGGAAACATGTTCCATGTGATGGAGCGGCAGGGAACACAACACGGACAGATACTGTTGAGATGTGGGGTTTGTGCAAAACAATTTTTTTTCAGGGCAGAATTTCACCAGCAGCACGAGAGTGTGAAGAATTTGATGAGAGGTGTGGAAAAGAACTCATGTGCAAACAGCTGCAATTTCAAAGTTTCTAAGAATCATTTCACATGTGGGGAGGTTGGACAGACTTTCCTCATTAGGTCAGGACATCTGCGCCTAAAGGCTACTCAGACCAGGGACAGTCCCACTGCAGTTTTGACATGTAGGATGATGTTTCCAAGGATAAAAAATTATTACAGTAGAAAAGAATGTAGGAAAAACATTAGTGGAACCCACACGTTTATTCAGGAAAAAAGTGTCCATCTTGAAAGTCAATGTTTTGCGTCCTCTGAATGTGGAAAATATTTTACCAAGTTATCTAGCTTTCATTACCAAGAGCGAGGTCACACTGGAGAAAAGCCATATAAATGCAATGAGTGTGGGAAAGCTTACACCAGTAGCACTGAACTTTATTGTCATCAGAGAGTGCACACTGGAGAAAGGCCTTATCACTGCAGTGAATGTGGGAAATATTTTACCAGGATCGGTAATCTTCATTATCGTCATAGAGTTCATACAGGAGAAAAGCCTTATAAATGCAGTGAATGTGGAAAAGCTTTTACTCATACTACTAAATTTCGTTATCATCAGCGACTTCATACAGGACAGAGTCCTCATAAATCCAGTGAATGTGGGAAATCTTTTTCAAGTAGTGATGGTCTCCAATATCATCAGAGAGTTCACACTGGTGAAAGGCCTTATAAATGCAGTGAATGTGGGAAATGTTTTACATGTAGCAGTAGTTTCCATTATCATCAGAGAATTCACACCGGAGAAAAGCCTTATCAGTGCAGTGAATGTGGAAAATCTTTTACTTCTAAGACCATCCTTCATCAACATCAGAGGGTACATACGGGAGAAAAGCCTTATCAATGCAGTGAATGTGGGAAATCTTTTACACGTAGAAGTAGTCTCCGATATCATCAGGGAGTTCACACTGGAAAAAAGCCTTATAAATGCAGTGAATGTGGAAAATATTTTAAAAGTAACAAAGGTATCCAATATCATCGGAGAGTTCACACTGGGGAAAAGACTTATAGATACAGTGAATGTGGAAAATCTTTTACCCATAGTACTAAATTTCGTTATCATCAGCGACTTTATACAGGGGAAATGCCTTATAAATGTAGTGAATGTGGGAAATCTTTTATAACTAACAATGGTCTCCAATATCATCAGAGAGTTCATACTGGTGAAAAGCCTTATAAATGCAGTGAATGTGGGAAATGTTTTACATGTAGCAGTGGTTTCCAGTATCATCAGAGAGTTCACACTGGAGAAAAGCCTTATAAATGCAGTGAATGTGGAAAATCTTTTACCTCTAAGACCATCCTTCAACATCATCAGAGAGTACATACAGGAGAAAAGCCTTATCAATGCAGTGAATGTGAGAAATGTTTTACACGTAGAAGTAGTCTCCGATATCATCAGAATGTTCACTCTGGAGAAAAGCCGTATAAATGTAGTGAATGTGGAAAATCTTTTAAAAGTAGCAGTGCTGTTCAGTATCATAAGGGAGTTCATTCTGAAGAATGCCATTATGAGTGCAGTTAATGTGAGGTATCACTCGGCCAACTTTCTAAATTTGCTCTCCGTAAAAGAGTCACAATTTGAGAAATTTTTAGCTGTGTAGGAAATGCAGTTTCTTAGTTCAGACTTCACAATAGTACAAGAAAATTTGTGAATCCTCATTTTTCTGAATTGTATCTCATATACTTAATCACCTGTATTATGCTAAGTTCCCATAAGTGTTTTTGTGTTGTGTTTGTGTTTTTATGTGAGAACACTATGTCATTGTGTTGCACTTTCTAACATACAGAGATGTCCTGACAGATCTATGTCAATGCATATTTCTGTTGCTGAAGGCATTTCATCTGTACCACCTATAGACCCCTACAGATGGCATCAATCTTCATCCTTCTGTGCCCAGGGAAGCTAACTCTGTTGTCTGATTTGTTGAAGAAAATTAGGAATACCTGAGCCCTTAGTTTTTCCTTGTTTCCCTGTCATGCATTATCACATAGGACTGATTACTGTTGGCGCCAGGAAACATAATGTTGCAGAGGGACTGCCATTTTCAGGGACAAGCTTGCCCTGCAAGCGAGTGATGAATTTATTGAGTGCCTAAGACTTCAATGGAAGAACTTCCAGTCTCATGTCTCTTTGGTTTGTAAAATAATGAAGGCTTTTTCCTAAGACTTTTTTAAGCTTGGGTGTTCCATTTACTCTACAGGTTAGTTTATAAGGAGATCTGGGCTTTCCAAGCATGATGAAGTGAAAAACTTATGGGCTCTTAAACATTTTTGCTCTTTGGGAACTGTATGATGCAGAAATTAGCTCATCAGTTTTTGGCAAAATTACTGTGCTGCCCATATTTTCCTAGGAAGCACTGTGGACTCTCTAGTCCTCATGTGAAGATGGATGCTTTGAGACACAGAGATCACTCCCAAGAGGTGGTAACTGTGACAACCTCAAGTATGTCTGTGAGCATGAATTTTTTTTCTTGTTTGTAAGGGATGCCAATACATGTGAAGGGAATCTCTTGGCCTTGTGTTGCAGAGGGTCATGTGCCCTAAGGCCTACAATTTCACAGGTGATGGTTACTGGTTTGAGGACCTTAACATTGAGGGGAAACCCTCTCATTGCAGAATCACTGATCTAATAGTTGTTGGACAAGACTGCAGCCCATTCCATGGAATGGTCCTCATCTTTTTTTTTTTTTTTTAAATATATTTTATTGATTTTTTACAGAGAGGAAGGGACAGGGATAGAGAGTTAGAAACATTGATGAGAGAGAGACATCCATCAGCTGCCTCTTGCACGCCCCCTACTGGGGATGTGCCCGAAACCAAGGTACATGCCCTTGACTGGAATCAAACCTGGGACCTTTCAGTCCGCAGACCGACGCTCTATCCGCTGAGCCAAACCGGTTTTGGCATGGTCCTCATCTTAATGTGCATCCAGTAATTATTTGGAGGAAAAGACTACAGGAGCGGTGTGTACAAAGATCTCAGGGACTCCAGGGATGTTTATCTTCTGGGAAGCTGTCATTGTCAGTGATTATAATGAGGATGTTTTTGGCTCCTGTACGAGAGAAGTTTCCTTCAGAGCCTGGCAGCAAAACAGAGTTTGAGAGAATGCTGTCTTTAATCCAAGGATGTGTGTTTTGTGGGTTTGAGTGAAAGGTCTTCATTGTTTGTTACATTTTCTCTCACTGAGATGAGACTCTCACCCAGAGGGTATAAGTTTGGAGATGGAATACAGAGTTGCCAAACCTGTTCTCCCAGAATAGGTGAATGTACCTTTGTTTTATCTTGCACCATTGTTAATAGCTGCAAGGAGTAAACTACATGTGTTAAGTATAGTGTTTCTTATCTTGACATATGCATGAAACTGAAACCATCATTATAGTCATAATGCTGACCATGTCTGTCTCTGTGTAATTGCTTCATGACCTCTATTATTTTTTTAATATAATTTATTGATTTTTTTATAGAGAGGGATAGAGAGTTGGAAACATCGATGAGAGAGACATATATCAACTGCCTCCTGGATGGCCCCACTGGAGATATGCCTGCAACCAAAGTACATGCCCTTGACCGGAATCTTTCCTGGAACCCCTCAGTCTGCAGACCAATGCTCTATCCACTGAGCCAAACCGGTTTTGGCAACTTCATAACCTCTTTTAACCTCTCCCTGTTCTTCACAGCTTTCCTAATTTCCATGGATTTACAATCCATTTTCTTTTAAATATATTTTATTGATATTTTACAGAGAGGAAGGAAGAGAGGTAGAAAGTTAGAAACATTGATGAGAGAAAAACATCAATCGGCTGCCTCCTGCACAACTCCTACTGGGGATGTGTCCGCAGCCAAGGTACGTGCCCTTGACCGGAATCGAACCTGGGACCTTTCAGTCTGCAGGCTGACACTCTATCCACTGAGCCAAACTGGTGTCCGCACATTCCATTTTCATAGAGAACTTTATTTTTCTAAGTGTTTTTCTGCTTTAATTTATGTATCATAAATAATTGTAGATTTCTGTTTTAAACATTTTAAAAATATTTGTATTGATTCTTAACCTGGAACCTTTCAGTTCGCAGGCTGACAGTTTATCCACTGAGCCAAACTGGTTTCGGCATGGAGATTTATTAAAGTTAAAATAGTAATTCATCTTTTTTTCCAATATTCTTATCATTTATATATCACCATCAGTTTTTCCATTTTCATAAATATTTGATTATTTCTAACAAAGCTGGTCCAAACATTTCTGTATCATTCTCTGTATTTATATATGTTTTATTTACCATTGTACAATATTCAGTGCATAATCTGAGTTTTTGGATAGATGAAAATTTAAATTTACCGAGATTAGCAAATTGTGATCTAATTGCAATATATAACCAGAGCTTGGCCATCATCTCATGTAGCACAGGTTGTGGATTTGATTGCTGGTGGGGATATGTGCTGAGTTGTGAGCTAAATCCACAGAAGTGGGTGTGCAAGAAATTGCTGGCCCATGTGCCACTCTTCCATCAATGTTCCTTTCCCTCTCACTGCTCTCTAAAATTGAATAAACTATTGTGGTTTTTTTAATAATATATTATAGTTTATTCATTTTTTACAGAGAGGAAGAAGGAGGGATAGAGAGTTAGAAACATGGATGTGAGAGAAACATTGATTAGCTGCCTCCTGCACACCTCCTATTCTGGATGTGCCCACAACCAAGGTACATGCTCTTAACCAGAATCAAACCTGGGACCTTTCAGTCCACAGGCCAATGCTCTAGCCACTGAGCCAAACTGGTTAGGGCAATAAACAATTCTTTCAAAATAAAAAAGAAACCTTTCCCTATCTGGTTTGGATCAATGGATTGAGCGTCAGTGTGCAAATAATTGGTCCCATATTCATTTCCGGCCAAGAACACATGTCTGGGTTGGGGGCTGAATTCCCAGTTGTGAGTGTGCTGGAGGTACAATCAATGATTGACTCTCCCTTTTCCTTCCTTTCTGAAATCAATAAGGAATGAAGTTTAAAAACAAAAAACATCAGTGTCTAGGAGCATGTCTTACTAAGAAGGGAGTGTCTCAATCAATTGCCAACCTCTATGGTATGCTAATAATAAAGATTGTTTTAAAAAACAAAATAAACCTTAAATGATTGTAATTTTTTTTTTGCATTTTTGCAGTGGTATATGAGGGATTCACATTCTTCACAACCTAGAGAATATTTTGATCAATCATTCTTTTTTAATATATTTTATTGATTTTTTAAAAATTAAATTTTTTTATTCAGATTATTACATTTGATTTTCTTTTTTCCCCACCATAGCTCTCCTCCACCCAGCTTCCACCCTTCCCTCTACCCTTCCTTCCCTCCACATTGTTTTCATTCATGTATAATTTATGTCTAGTCTCTCCCTGTATACCCCTCACCCCTTCCCCCCTGAGAATTGTCAGTCCACTCCCTTTCTGTGCTCCTGATTCTATTATATTCACCAGTTTATTCTGTTGATCAAAATTTTAATTCACTTAATTTTTAGACACACTTGTTGATAGATATGTATTTGTTGTTCATAATTTTTTTGTCTTTTACCTTTTCCTTCTTCCTCTTCTAAAAGAGTACCTTTCAGCATTTCATATAATACTGGTTTGGAGTTGATGAACTCCTTTAGCTTTTTCTTATCTGTGAAGCTCTTTATCTGCCCTTCAATTCTGAATGACAGCTTTGCTAGATAGAGTACTCCTGGTTGTAGGTTTTTGCTATTCATCACATTGAATATTTCTTGCCATTCCAGTCTGGCCTGCATCGTTTTGTTGAGAAATCAGCTGACAGTCGTATGGGTGCTCCCTTGTAGATAATGAACTGTTTTTCTCTTGCTGCTTTTAATATTCTCTCTTTGTCTTTTGCTCTTGGTATTTAATTATGATGTATCTTGGTGTAGTCCTCTTTGGATTCCTTTTATACATTATCTTTACATTTTTGTATTCTTTTCTCTTCTTGCTTTTCCAGTTGAATGTTTTCTGCTTCATTATATTTCAAATTTTTGACTTGATTCCTGCCTTCCTCTAGTCTGCTGATAGGACTCTATATAATATTTTTTATTTCAGTAAGTGTCTCTAGTATGTCCTTTTTCATCTCCTCTTGGGTCTCACTAAATTTATCCAACTTTTCTAGCATATTCTTTAAAAACCTTATAAGCGTGGTTTTGAACTCTATATCCAGTCGTTTGTTTTCCTCCATTTCTTTTGTTTGTGATCCCTTCCCTTGTCTCGGCATTTTCACTATGCTATGAGAACTTCTGTGTTGAATTCAGCCTTTTGATACCAGACTTGCAAAACCAAAGAAGCCTCTTTGATTGAGCTTGGGATGGGTGGAGTCTCAGTGCTTAAGGGATGGCCTTGCCTTCCATTCGGCCCCGCCCTCCACGGCCCCTGAGTCTCACATGACTGGGTAATCGCTGGAGTGGTCCTTGTTCCTGAGCGCCTGCAGTGCCTCTAGACTGCCGCCCCTCTGGCTCCCCTGCGCACCAGGACCATGAGACTAGGTCCCCAGGGTTTCGCCCAAAACAGGCGCTTAGTGGAGTCAGAAGTGACACAGTTGGGAGGGTCTGTCTCCTGCCCAGTCGCGAAAGCCAGCAGCACAATCAGCTGTCAGTCCTCTGTGTGCAGTGTTTTGTGCGCCACCAGGCCTTTGATCTTTTTCGACTCCCCCAAATTTCCATGCACTTTTCCCTTTTCACCGTCCAAACTCCCCCCTTATGAGTTTCGGCTGGATCTGGGGTTTAGTGTCATAGGATAAGGGGTTCAATGCCTTTGAGAGTCTCCATTTCCCTCCTGCCAGAGAAAGCCAGCCAGGTACTCTGGCACCCGCTCTCTCCACGCGCGCGTCTCCGTACCTCAGCTTTTTGCAGCTCCTCTGGGTCTCTGTGAGCCCCTCTCTTTCCTTCTAGTTGTAGAATTTCCACTCCGTCAGCTTTCCTGTGGTTCTGGATGATGTCCATTCTGTCTTTTAGTTGTAGTTTTGAAATTGTTGTGCGAGGCAGCAGTGTAGGTATTTATCTATGCCACCGTCTTGGATTCTTAAAATATATTTTTTTAAAAAGGATTTCTCTTCACCCTTTTATCACTTTCACAAACATTCTTTCAACTTTTACCATTTCTTCTAAGTGTTCCTACTCCCATATCTTTCTCGCTATTATATTCCATTTTTAAATATATTTTATTGATTTTCTACAGAGAGAAAGGGAGAGGGATAGAAAATTAGAAACATCGATGAGAGACATCGATCAGCTGCCTCCTGCACGCCCCTTACCCGGGATGTGCCCGCAACCAGGATACATGCCCTTGACCGGAATTGAACCTGGGACCCTTCAGTCCGCAGATGGACGCTCTATCCACTGAGCCAAACCGGTTTCAGTATATCCATCTTTATATCCCTTCTCACTATTTATATTTCCTCATCTCTATTTACAGGTCCTCTGCTACTTACACAAACCCTTCAGTTTGTCAATTGACTTTCTTTTTCCTTTATCTCTGTACCTTCTATTATGTCTAAACTATCTCTACCTTCTAATTAATTAGAATTAAATGTCAGTTATACACAGGTTTCTCCATTGACAGTTTCAAAGGAGTCCGAGTGGTGAGAAATACGTCTCAGAGTCCACCTCTCCAGTCTTTGCTCTGCTCATAACTGCCTACTATCTCCCCCTCAAGGATCTTGGCTCTGAATTCTTTTTAGGGAAAGGGGACGCCAGGTTTTTTCTGAGACTGCTTCCTGCTGAAGAGGGATTGAAGGATTCTCAGATCCAAGAGGTCCTTGCTGTCTGTCAGAGGGAAAATGAGCCCTGAAGGAGATGGCAATGGTGCCTGAGGTGGTTTTCCCCAGGTGAAGTGGGGCTTGTAACCTGGTGGAGACAAACTGCTATAAAATTTAGTATCATTGGCAAAGGTTAGAACAGTAAGAATTATGACAAATTGTTAGTGAAAAAAAAGTATTTTCATTCCAATAATTTCCTATAGAAACAATTTCTCTTCCAAAAATTACCCTTATTTTTATTAATGAGCCAAATTAACACCCATTTATTTCCTTAATAATTCTAGTTACAATTTGTTCTGATTGTTTGAACACAACAAGAATAACAGTTGATCATTTAGGCTATTTTTCAAAAATCTCTATATATGTTTGCCGGAATCTCATTTGAAAGTTTACTCCCAGTGCAAAGAAGCCAAGGTGCACAGTTGCCATCAGGCTTTGACTATGATTCCTACAGAATTGGGGTGCATTACTCAAGTTGAGGTCCCCACAGGTGTCTTGAGGTTTCTTTCATGCCATCAGTCAGGAAAGCAACCTTAGTTCTTACCTGGAAAGACCACCATTAACCACGTGGCCAAGCAAGGTACCAGGCTATTTATCCAAGGGGCTTATGGGCTTCAAAGTCAGTCTTCAGTCCTTAGATCTTTCTGATGACATCCAGAGTCCTGGCATGTCTGTCTTTTAGACATGACATTTCCGTAAAGTGTTGATTAATGAAACTACACGTGGACCCTGATTTATGTCTTGTTATAAAAAAAAGATTTCTTCCTGGATTTATGCAAACAAATACATTGCCATGAGCACCATAAGAACCAAAACTATAATTATTTTTAGTTCATTTAGTCCTATAATTAAATTTTGTTTCTGCTTAATTTTTCTTGCTAGTATTTCTATAAACCTACATATTCTTTAGGGTTCTAATATTCATCCAATTTAAGGAAATGAGTTTAAAGTTTATTCTCAAAAATATGTAGGTAAAATAAATCAGAGTCCTTGGTATGGATCTTACAGAAGATATAACATTATTCCAAATGCATCATAACAAAACAGTGATCATCTTTAACGGGCAAGAAATTTAAAATGATGTGATTATTGATTAGATCATAATGCAAATAATGTGGAATCTTGTCATTTCTGTAAAACACATTATTCCAGAATATAACTAATAACACTTATAAATGAAAGCATATTAGAATCTATTTAATATGCATATGTAAGTAGAATATAATTGTTATTTTTTTATTTGACAGAGCCTCCCATATAACGTAAGTATGAAATTTTCCTTTATCAGGAGAGAAAGCAAACCCTTGAGGCATTCCAGGGCCCAATGGAATGACCTAAAGCCAAATGTAGGTGAAGTAAAAGTTTCTTAAAATTCAAACCCTGGGAAGGTAACAAATACATTAGACTAAAAGCTTATACATTATTATTATTAGACAGTATTAAGTAATCTATTCATTTAAAGTAATCAAGTGCCTGATTAACATAAAATAACTTTTAATTATATATATATAAAACCTTTGCTTCCTAACCAAAGGCAGGAAAAGTTTTTTTCCTACATTCAGAAATAGGCTTATTTTCCAGTGAAAAATATACTAATTTTTTTTTTATATATACTAACATTCTTAAGCAGCATAAAAAGAGGTAATAAATTCGTTAGGTGAGAAATAATCCCCTTGAACTTGGAAATCCCCTGTGTGCTCCAATGACTCACTGCCCAGTTACTTTCATTTTCATACTCTTTGATTTTGAGGTTTGCTTCGCATCTCCATGCTTTCCTGGGTCTTCACATGGTGGCTGACCAGCAGACCCTGAGTGATGGATGAATAACATTGACACGTTTCTGTTAGGGCTAAATGACTGCCTGGATATAGGAACCAAAAAGCTTCGTTCACTTGCCTCTAGGCTTTTATTGTAACAACAGCTTGAATTAAAATGAACTATTAGATACTATCAGTAGGCTAAGCATGTTTGAGAACACACGTGTGCACTGTGTCCTTTATGCAAGGACATGTAAAGACTGCATAAACTTTTCAGAAACACCCAGGTGCTTGCACGCATACAGACTTGCTTCCCCACAAAATAAGTGTCAGATATAAAGGCTGGATTGCAAACCAGTGTTGGGCCTTATATTGTCAGTGGAAAGGGGGCTTATTTGTAGGCTAAATCCTCAGACTGGGTGTGCAGAAGGCTGCTTGCTGAGGTACACTCAGATGTTACTCTTCCACTCTAATTCTTTCTCTAAAAATCAGTACAATATTCTTGAAAAATTAATACAAATTGTGCATTTTTGCATTATAGTAGCAGTATGTGAGGGTTTCACATATTTTCTTTGGCCAATCATTTTTTGTTTAAAATTTTTTTTGTGCCAAAACTGGTCTTGCTCAGTGGATAGAGCAGTGGTTCTCAACCTGTGGGTCGCGACCCCTTTGGGGGTCGAACGACCCTTTCACAGGAGTTGCCTAAGACCAGGGGAAAACACCTATTTCCCATGGTCTTAGGAACCAACACACCGCTCCTCGATGTAGCAATGTGGTCATAGGAAGCCTTGCCCATGCTACACCATGATTCAAGACAAAATTTCATTTATTTGTAATTAGAAATATTTTGCAATATATAATTACATATTGTTTTTGTGATTAATCACTATGCTTTAATTATGTTCAATTTGTAACAATGAAAATGCATCCTGCATATCAGATATTTACATTACAGTTCATAACAGTGGCAAGATTACAGTTATGAAGTAGCAAGGAAAATAATTTTCTGGTGGGGGGGTCACTACAATGTGAGCAACTGTATTAAAGGGTCGCGGCATGAGAAAGGTTGAGAACCACTGGGATAGAGGGTCAGCCTGAAAGGTCCCGGGTTTGATTTCGGTCATGGTCATGTATCTTGGTTGTGGGCACATCCTCAGTAGGGGGCATGCAGGAGGCAGCTGATCGATGTCTCTCATCGATGTTTATAACTCTGTCCCTCTCTCCCCCTCCTCTCTGTAAGAAATCAATAAAATATATTAAAACAAAATTTTTTTGCTAACTTTTTCACTCTTCCTCAGTGGCTTTTTTTATCTTATTATTATTTTTTTAGGAAATTAAGGTGCATTTGCTGTGTCTGTATCTTTGTTAAAACATCTGTTCCAGATTAAATAGGAAGATGATCTATTAGGCAAGTGGTTGGCAAACTGGGCTCACTAGCCACAAGTGGCTCTTTGGCCCCTTGAGTTTTTAGCAAAGGCCAGCTTAGGAGTCCCCTAATTAAGTTAATAATAGTGTACCTACTTATGTACTTTAAGTTTAAAAAATTTGGCTCTCTTGCCAAAACCAGTTTGGCTCAGTGGATAGACCGTTTGGCCTGCGGACTGAAAGGTCCCAGGTTCGATTTCGATCAAGGGCATGTACCTTGGTTGCGGGCACATCCCCAGTAGGGGGCAAACGATGCAGTTGATTGATGTTTCTCTCATGGATGTTTCCAGCTCTCTATTCCTCTCACTTCCTGTGGAAAATCAATAAAATACATATTTTTACAAAAGTTGTCAGCTTCTATTTATAATCGTTCACACACTTGACCTGTCCCTTCCTCTTGATTGGAGCTAAGGGGCACAGTCTTTCGAGATTGGCTAATTCAGGGAAGGTTTGGGTTTTGCTGTTTTAAGCCTGGCAGTCTGCCGTGGGCCAGCTTGGCAGCTGCCAAGCCATTTGGTCCAAAATGGCATCTGTCTAAACTGTTTTTTGACAGAACAGATGATTTCTTTAAACTCACATCCATAGTCTATTCTGTAACCACTAATCAATCTGGATAGGTCTGTGGGATAGTCTTGTGTACTATTTGTACCATACATATACGGTGCTGTAAGTATGTCATTTGTGTCCTAAAACACTCCAGACTCTGTGAGGCAGGCATACCGGTATATTATGTCGCGCTGCATTGGTGTCGTAGATAATGGGTTTTCACATAAAGGACTCCAATCCCTTTACCAGAAAATGAAAACTCAGCCATTTTCAAGATGTCTCTTTCCTGAGGAAGGCTATTTCCCAGTGCCCCCACCAGCAGATGGCGCTGTTCTCCTTGGAGTGATATGGAGAAACCTCCCATCACCATCTTGGATGCTGTAGCCCACATTACCCAGAAGGCGTTGTGAGGAATGCGGTCAGCTTAGCCAATGAAAGCTCAGAAAAGGCCTTTCTCCCGCGTCGCCCATTTTTTGGGGCGGGACTTCCGGTGCACTCTAGGCGGCTATTGGTCTTCACCCAGAATCGGGTGGGAGGGGGGCGACCGCAGTGGCGACACTCGGAGAGAGAGGGCCTCAGTCCTTGCCTGCTCAGCTCCTACGTGGCAGTGAAATCCGCTGAGGCCACCGGGTGACCCACGTCCGTGACGGAACAGAGACCCTTCACTCCCCCTTCCACTGCCCCTGCTTCTCACCTGCCTCTCCGGCCTCCGGCCTAGATCCGCGCACTGCGTCCAATGGCCACGGCCTTGCCCAGGTGCTCAGCTGAGGTGAGTTCGCGTCCCCCGCCCTCCTCACCTGCCGCACCGCCTCCTTACACTCCACCC
>PVJN01038018.1:0-20941 GCA_004026805.1 Lasiurus borealis
GGTGAAGAAGGGAGACAGGGGGTGAAGGGGGTGGAGGCTGGAGGGGGACGGGGATGCAGGGGAGGGATGGGGACGGAGGGAGGGGAGGGTGCGGTGCAGAGGGGATGGGGGAGCCGGGGAAGCGGGGAGGCAGACGCGGGCCGCCGGGGCCGGAGGGACTGCCCTGGGAGGGCGGTGCCGGAATAACGGAGCCCTCCCGGCCCCGCAGGGCGAGCGGCCAGCCCGCAGGCCCCGGGCGGTGGGCAGGTCCGGCGCCGCGCTGCTCCCGGGCAGCCGCAGCCCCGCCCGCGGGGGAGACCCCGACGCCACTTACTCTCGCCGACCACGGCTTTGAGGCCAATGGGGGCCATCGCGCGGCGCGCGTCTTCGGGCTGCGAGCCCCCTCACGCGACGCCCGCGGACACCGCCGGCTCCCCGGGTCGGCGCGCACTGCCGGCCGCAGCCTGCCGCCCCGAAGCCGCTCCCGGGACCGACTGACGCTCGGACTCCGCGCGGGGGCGCCGCGAACTGCCAGAGCGAGGCTGCCGAGCCGCCGGCGTGAGCGCGCGGGGGCGGGGCGGAGCGGGGGCGGGGCAGGCCTGGGGGCGGGGCCTCGCGCCAGCCGTCCGCGTCACCCGCGCGGCTGCGCCAATCGCACTGCGGCCCGAGGGCTCGGCCCCGCCCACGGAGATGCGGCTGGGCGCGAGGCGGCCGCTGGCTGGAGCGGGAGCCGCGCCCTCCCCCTCGCCTCACGCGCCGCGCGCCCCCGGCGACCGCGCGCTCCCCTCCCCGAGCTCCGGGTCCTAGCGTCCCCTCGGCTGCCTCTGCACCGGAATCCCCGGCCGCTGACACCCTCCGCCTGCCTGAGACCCAGCTCTGGTCCTGTCTCCCCTCTTTTTGGGTTGCATTTCATTCTCCCGCCGCCCATAAAGGCACTCCGAGGCTAGATCTCTCCCCACTCCCAGCCACCACTGTCAATAAACCATGACATGTTTATTGACACCATCTCTCCCTCCGGGTGTCCATTCATCACAGCCACCACTCACTGACCTGGTCGGTGGCCAGCTCCAAGCTAAGCCCCTGACACGCATCATCTCATTAAACTCTCATAATAACCTGGCATTTGTTTTCAATCTCCACTTGCGGGTGAAACGCACAAATTGAGGCTCGGAGATCTGAGCCATGAACTAGACTTGGCTCTCAGGTTGCATATGATTCCTTAGCAAATATTTATTGTTATCTCATCACTAACTGCATGTAGGCCGCTATTCTGGACATTGGAGCTACAGCCATGTGCAAGCCCGACTCAGTTTCTAGTTTGGGGGCACTTCAAGTTTAAACATTTGTAAATGCCTAGTCTGATAAGAATACGCTGTGGGACTACTCTTAGTCTTACTATCTCCTTCTTGAAGTCCACCTTTCTCGAGGTCCCCGGTCAGTGTTTGCTGGAATGTCTTTGTTGGGAGCTGTTACTTTGGAAATATGGGACGGGGCTCACCTTTGACTTTAAATAACAACAACTAGAGGAGAGCCCAATTAAAGATAAAAAAGGACAGGACTGAGCTAGTAGTTGTAAACAAATCAGTACTCATTCATTAAGTTTTTGAAACAGATCTGTGAGCTGGGTCTTTTTCTTACTAATATTAAGAAGCCCTAGCCAAGTGCAGAAGGCAACCAGTCGATGTGTCTCTCTCACATCGATGTTTCTCTCTGTGTGTCTCTCCTCCTCCCTTCCACTTTCCCTAAAAATCACTGGAAAAAAATATTCTCAGGTGGGGAGAGTAACAACACACACATACCAAAAAAAAAAGAAATGTAATGTTTTCCAGATGAGAAACTTGAAATTCAGAGAAGATAAAATACTTTGTGTAAATGACAAAGGAAAGATCCGATTCTAAACCTGAATTCTGAATCCTTATTTTCTATGAGCCACAGGGAAAGAAGCCGAGGCCTGAAGGAACACTTTCCCACGGTCATGCAGTGAACAATGAGGACAGGAGGCCGCATGTCCTAGTTCAAGCCCCAGCCCTGGAGCGTGAAGGACTGACATTCCTGCCCCAATAGACCCTCAACAGAACCTTCCTACGGCTTCTCGGAGAACGTGTTCACCTGTCATCTCTTCATGTCTGGCTCACCCTTTTACACAGGGAAGATACTGATGGCCTCTGTGCATTTGCAGAAGGATGGGATCGTTTGCAAATGTGAGGAGACTTAAGATGCAGCTGTGATGCCACGTGCTCCCTCCTTGGCCAGATGGCGCAAGTCAGCACAGATGGCCCTCAAGGAGCTGGGGGTCTAGCTGGGGAGACTGATAAGAATCAAGAAGTCATGTGCAGCGCTGAGTTACTAATTAGCGCTGGAGCAGAAGGACAAGAGGCTGGTAAGGACGGGGCACCTGACCCAGTGGGGGAGGAGGGGTACAGTCCCCCCAGGCTCCCTGAAATGAGGAAAAGGTAATGAGAAGGAACTGGGCGAGTGTCCTAGGCAGATATACGGAAGCTGCAAAGACCGCAGGAACAGAGAGGGGGCCAGAGAATCTGAGGGGTGTGGTGGGTGAACGAACACCCCCCTCCCCCGGGGCAGACCTCACAGCAGAGCTCCAGGACTGGGGGGTGGATCTGCATGAGACCTCCCCAAAGTCAGATCACATAAAACACAGCAGCTCCTGCGTTTCTACAGGAGAGACAGAAAAGAAACCTCTTCCTGCCCTGTGTCCCTGGGAATGGCAGTACTTAGAACGGATGCTATTTTAAATATATTTTATTGATTTTTTACAGAGAGGAAGGGAGAGGGATAGAGAGTTAGAAACGTCAATGAGAGAGAGACATCGATCAGCTGCCTCCTGCACGCCCTCCACAGGGTATATGCCTGCAACCGAGGTACATGCCCTTGATCGGAATCGAACCCAGGACCTTTCAGTCTGCAGGCCGACGCTCTATCCACTGAGCCAAAGTGGCTAGGGCTGAACGGATGTTATTTTCAATAGGAGGGTTGAAAGAGCAAGGGGTTGATAGACTGAGCTCACACTGGAACCCCTGACAGAGGAGGCGGATTGCAATTTCTCTGGATGTGGAATCCAAGACCTGATTGGAGATCCCAACGTCTCTGAGCCTTGGTTTCTCCATCTCTGAAACAGACAACAGCTCCGGGCCTCTCTCCCCAGGTGGTAAAATCCCCCCCCTCAGTCATCGTACGGTGCCGTGCGCTCTGTATTCTTTATCTGCAAATACACTGGATCCATGCCAGACACCCTGCAAAGGACTCCATGCATTTTCCCTGGATTCTCCCTAGGGCTATTATTACCCCATTTTCCTGGGGCGCAGGGAGGTGCGTCCCTTGCCCAAGGTCACAGGGCGGTAAGTGCAGACCCCGGTCTCCCGCTCTGACGTCCTGAGGCGCAGGGGACCACGTCCAGCGCCCAGACGCACCCCCGGGGCCTTAGCTAAGGAGAGGTCTGGCTGTGTGAACAGCTTGCCGGGAGCGCAGCAGCAACCACAGCCAGAATCCCCCGGGAGGCCGGCCCCAAGCGCGTCCACCACCCCCGCCGGTCCCGCCCCGGAGTGGGACGCGGCTGTGTTCGAGGGATGCTCAGGGCTGGTCCACGGTCCTGTCTGCCCGGCGCGCAGGTGCACCAGCTGCTGCGCATGCGCGGCCTGCTGCCTCTGCAGAGCCGGGTGCCGGCCAGTTGCTGGGGGTGGGAAGAGTCCTGTGATGCACGCACCGGTCACGTGAGGGGTTGGCCACTGCGCCAGCTGTCACGCAGGTGGGAAGACGGATGCGGAGAGGAGCAGGAGGAAGCCGGGCTCAGAGCAGGGGAGCAGGGAGCAGCCTGAGGGACTGAGAATGGAAAGAGAGGAATAGCGAGCCAGAAGAGGCAATGGGGCAGACCCTAGTGAGGCAGCAGTAACCGGGCGCAGTTGCCTCCATCAGACCTGCTGATACCGCGGACCCACTGGCTTCCTTCCCGCCCCCACACCCCCCACCTCTGCATCCTCTCCCCTCCCTCAGCCGAAGGCCTGTTGGAGGGCCTGGGTCCAGAGTCTGAGCCTCTTCTCTATAGTCTGGGGCTTGTACCTCCCTCTCTTCCACTCTTAAGGAGCAGCAGCGCTTGCATTTTTTTCGGGTTCATCTTCACCCCCTTTCTTGGCTGCTGGGTCTTGAGATTCTGCTACATTCTTTTAGGAGCAGTTTCTTATTTTTTATTATTTTTTAAATATATTTTTAATTGATTTTTTACAGAGAGGAAGGGAGAGGGATAGAGAACTAGAAACATCAATGAGAAACATCAATCAGCTGCCTCCTGCACACCCCCCCACTGGGGATGTGCCCACAACCAAGAGACGTACATGCCTTTGATCAGAATCGAACCTGGGACCATTCAGTCCGCAGGCCAATGCCCTATCCATTGAGCCAAACCGGTTTCGGCTAGGAGCAGTTTTTTAAAGAATTCAACAAGATAACATTTGTGAGGATCTTTAATACTGAGATCCCAGGAAGGAGCCCATTAATGGTCGCTGTGAACAGGGTCAAAATGACATGAGGCTCCAAAGACAGTTACAAAGATTTCTGTCTGTTCTGCCTCCTTGCTGCTGTAGGCTCATTCGAAGAGAATGCAGAGTCAGTGTCTCCGCTGCAGACACCCTGCTCCCCCACACCCTGTCCCCAGAGCAGCTGGGCCACGAGAGCTTGTTTGGTACATCCTAGTCCCTCAGAGGTGTGGGAACCCCTTTCACGTCCCGCGTGGTTCAGGGTTCCCGGTTCAGGGTTCTGGTTCTGGAGGAGGCCGCACGCAAATGAAAAGAGAGACTAGAAAATATTAATTTGGCGATATTGGGGGACCAGGCGGGAGCCTTCCTCTAGTGAGAAGACTGCCACCTTCCTTTGGGCCTTGCCATCCCTTTTATTCGGGTTTGGGATACACCCTTTGCCCTGAAGCAGGCAATTCCAGTAACAGGCAGATTATTTTAGCAGTCAGGATTTACATGATTGTTTGGTGGGGAAGTTGCTTCAGCGACCACTGTCTCCATTAGACAGGGGGTGGCTGGCTCTGACCTTTCAGAGCTTCAAGGTTGATCAGCCTTCCGGGTTCCTTGTCCACACTTTCTATTAGTGAGACAATGATTGGTTTCCAGCAAGAGGGAGTTAATCATTTTTTTGTGTTTTTATTCAGAATATATTATCAAAAAGCTCTGTTTTGGAAAGCCGAGGCCAGGTTCTCAAACTCCAAAGGACTGGAGGGGCTGGGCAGTGGCGATAACACCTCAGATTCTCCGATTGGCCAGCTGCAGGGCACAGGCCTGGCTCAGCGGGGCCGAGCTCACTCAGCTGCCACCAGTGATGGCTGAGGCCTTGACTGCAGAAATTAGGTGATGTCTTTCAGTGTTTAAGTTCCAACAGATTTTTAAAAATACTGTAAATATATTTTTATTGAGTTTTTACAGAGAGGAAGGGAGAAGGATAGAGAGTTAGAAACATCGATGAGAGAGAAACATCGGTCAGCCGCCTCCTGTACACCCCCCACTGGGATGTGCCCACAACCAAGGTACATGCCCTTGACTGGAATCAAACCTGGGACCTTTAAGTCTGCAGACCGACGCTCTATCCACTGAGCCAAACCGATTTCGGCCTAACAGATTTTTTAATGTAAGAACACCGCACTGACCAAACCGAACACATGTCCAGCCTCCAGGCCGCTGCCTGCAAACTGAGTGCTAAGACCTCTTCCCTGAGGGAAGGGCTGGGTTCTCCCCAGCAGCAGCTGCCTGGAGACGCCTGACTTCTATCCCCTCACATAGAAGGGCTGGGGGTGAGGCTTCAGACAGGGGTAGCGGTGGGCTGGGCGGCAAGAACCAGGCCCTTCCCCCTCCGCCGGGAGAGGCAGGAGCAAGTACAGGTACCTCTGCTCAGCCTGGCTCTGGGGCAGCAGAGTGGAGCCAGTTTTTTTATTTTTATTGATTTCAGAGAAGAAGGGAGAGGAAGATAGAAACATCAATGATGAGAATCAAGGATCGGCTGTCTCCTGCACGCCCCCTACTGGGGATTGAGCCCGCAACCGGGGCATGTGCTCTTGACCGGAATCAAACCTGGGACCCACCAAAACCGGTTTACCTCAGTGGACAGAGTATCAGCCTGCGGATTGAAAGGTCCCAGGTTCGATTCCGGTCAGGGGCATGTACCTTGCTGCAGGCACATCCCCAGTGGGGGGTGTGCAGGAGGCAGCTGATGGATGTTTCTCTCATCATTGATGTTTCTAACTCTCTCTTCCTCTCCCATCCTCTCTGTAAAAAATAAATAAAATATATTTTAAAAAGAAACAACCTGGGACCCTTCAGTCCACAGCCCAACGCTCTATTCACTGAGCCACACCGGCCAGGTCGGCCAGCCGCTTTCCAATGGACTGGAGAGCAACTTCAGTGGAAGCCGCGAGGACAGCCGATGCAGACAACTCGGTTTTGAGGGGACTGTGAAAGCCCCCGAGCCCTGGCACATGCCCAGGACCAAGGAGGGAGTCACCCTCAAATGACAGACAGTGCAAGTCTCAGAGACCTCAGACAGTGGGGCCTTAATGCTGGTTTTATTTGGTTTTGAAAAAATAAAGAAATAGGGCATTTTTTTTCCCACTTTGGATATCAGAGAGCAATTCATGCCTTTTACACGATAAATTGTTGTGGAATCCCAGAGGGGGTTTTCGTTCCAACTGGGGAAATGGTTTTGGTCATCTGTGTTCTGTTTCCGGCCAGCGTGGCCAGAAAGCTTCATGGGAGACGTGGCTTTTGCCCTGAGCCCAGTGTCCTTTTCTGCAGAGCCGCACACAGACCTGGCCCAGGGCTCACAGAAGCCGAAGGAGGAGGCCGAGCGGGAACCAGAGAGGACATAACCAACAAAGGCAGGTAACAGCTCAGGGACAGGGTGTGCCGAGGACTTCCTCCAGAGCTCAGAGCATCAAAGATCCTTCCAGATCCGGAGCCGATTTCTGTGTGGCCAGCCCAACTTGGAGCACACCGGGAAGAGAGTTCTAGGAAACTCGGTTCCAGCTAAGTTTGACACAGTACAGAGAAGAGAGAGAGAGAGTACAAATGTGACAAAATGTTAACAATTGGTGAACCTAGCTGAAGAGCATTCAACTTTTCTGTAGATTTTAAATTTTTAATAAAATGTTGAAGGTGGAAAAGGCACTAGGCCTAGATGGTTTTACAGCTGAGTTCTGAGTTTTACATAGTCTTTTTTTTTAAAAAAAAAAAAAGGGGGGGAGGGGAAGGGAGAAGGAGAGGGAGAGAGAGAGAGAAACGTAGATGTGAGAGGGAAACATCTATCGGTTGCCTCCTGCATGGTCCCCTCTGGGGATTGAGCCCAAACCCCCAGGCTTGTGCCCTGACCAGGAACTGAACCGGCAACACCTCAGTGCCCAGGATGATGCCCAACCAACTGTGCCACACCAACCACGGCTTATCAAGTCTTTAAACAGATTAATAGTTTGCATACCAGATTATTTCTGTTACCCAAACTGTTCTAGATTATACAAAAATATAGCAAGTTCCGGTTCATGTTATTAACCTGACTTTAGTACCAAGACATATTTATATATATATTTTAAAAAGTAAAACCATAGGCTGTTTTCACTCTGGGCTCTCCTGCTTCGTCCCCAGGAATAAGATACCTCATCACTAGGAAGAGAGCCAACTGAATTCATTACATAAACAAATTAAAGACGGAAAAACCACGAATAACTTTTTGACCAGAAAACATATTTCAGCTGAGTGAGCTCCTGTACCATGCTAGACATGTCGCTGTGTATAGTGCCCTTCAGAAACTCACAGGTTTCTTGTAATTGAGTGTCCAGTCAATCAGATGATGGTGTAGGAGAAACAGCGATCAGTGCTAATTGAAAACAACTGCATTCTCAATGGCGGGGCATGGAGAGTGAGGATGAAGGAGAAGTCAGGGCTGAGCTGTTAGAGCTAGAAATGCAGTGTGAACTCCTGGCCCTTCACAGATCGAAAAACGGAGGCCCGGGAAGGAGAGGGGACTCACCCAAGGTCAGAGAGGCCCACCCAGCCGGTCAGCACCTGCTGCTGAGTGATCCACGGATCTAGAGGACTTCAGCCAAGCAGAGACCATTTTCCAAAACCAGGCTGCTCCCGCCCCCTGCGGGCAGTCAGGAGGAACAGCAGGTGCCTGAGGCCAGGACGAGGGTAATGGAATCCAGATTTCTGCCTTTTGCCCCGGGTCCAATATGACCGGCACAGTGTGGCGATGAATCCCCGTTTTGCTTAAAATTTTGATATTTTGTTCATTGTGAAATTGTTGGCACTAATTTTTATTTTAAAAAAATATTCTATCAGCCCGGCCGGCATGGCTCTGTGGTTAAGCATCGACCTATGAACAAGGAAGTCACGGTTGGATTCCCGGTCAAGGCACATGCCTGTGTTGCAGACTCCATCCCAGTGTGGGGTTGCAGGAGGTGGCCGATCAGTGATTCTCCTCATTGATGTTTCTATCTCTCTCTCCCTCTCTCATCCTCTCTGAAATAAATAAAAAATATATTGAAAAATATTATTTCAATTATTTACATTGATTACTAAGGTTTTGGGTACAGTCACACACACACACACACACACACACACACACACACCCTTAAATTTGTCACCCTAGACTAGAACCTTATTGCCTTCCATTCCCCTCACCTTATACTCCTAAAACCTGGTCGTCACCCCCATCCTCATTTCCGCCCCCAAACCCAGCACTGGCAGCTCATCAGAGAACTTCACCTCTTCTGTAAGACTACAGGAAAGACCTTCTCGCTCTCTTTTCTTTCCTCCCTCCCTCCTTCAATCTCTCCCTTCTATTCCTCCCTCCTCCCCTCCCTCCCTCTCTCCCTCTGTCTCTCCCTTCTTTCCTTCTTCCCTCCCTCTCTCTCTCCCTATTTTCCTCCCTTCTTTCCTCCCTCCCTCCTTCAATCTCTTCCTTCTTTTCCTCCCTCCTCCCCTCCCTCCCTCTCTCCCTCTATCTCTCCCTTCTTTCCTTCTTCCTTTCCTCCTTCCCTCCTTCCCTCTCTCTCCCCCTTCCTCTCTCTTTCCCTCTGTCTCTCCCTTCTTTCCTCCCTCCCTCGCTCCCTTTCTTCCTTCCCAGCTTCTCTATGCCAGATGCTGCGTTAAGTAGACGGGGGTGTTACAGGAGCTTTAAATGGCCAAGAGAATGAAGGATGCCAGTGGGCTTATGGGTGTGGGCTTACGAATGTGGGCTTACGAATGTGGATGGGTCTGTCCCAGTTCCACTGGCACCTGCTGCCTCGTCTATGTCGGAGCCACAAATAATGAGCGAGCAAGCACTGGCCTGTGCCCAGCGCATTAAACGCGCTTGTGGTAGAGGCACCGCCTTTACCTTCAGGAAAAATGAGGAAACTGAGGCTGGGATGTGAAGTCAGTACCCAGAGGTCCACGGCCGGTCAGTGGCAGAGCGATGCTTTGATCATGCCTTTTTGTTTTTCAAATGAGCTGTAATTGCACTATTTTCCTCCGTAGGTCTTACTAGTAAGGAGCTGGCCATTCCAGGGCACCACTGTTGATGCCATCTATGATGTCATGAGGGTGGCGGCCATCAGCATTGCAGCCGGCAGACTGGGCCTGGTTCCAGAGAGTTCTCTAGCTGAAGGTCGGCGCCACATCTGCTGGGTGATGTTGACAACCTCATCTAAAGTTATGTTTCCTCCATGCTCCATGCTATTTTTTTCTTCCTGTCTCCTGGGGCTTTGACGACCAGGCAGAGGCAGAAGGCACTCCCTCCCTCCCTGTGGGCCTGTCTGTTCTGAACAGTCAGAATCACCATAATCCGCGGGCCCTTCCAATCGCCGGTCCTTTTTGGAGACAGCCCACACCCATAAGCCCACGGGCATCCTTCATCTCTTGGCCATTTAAAGCTCCTGTAACACGCCCTGTCTACTTAACGCAGCATCTGGCATAGAGGAGCTGGGAAGGAAGAAAGGGAGGGAGGGAGGAAAAAAGGGAGAGAAAGAGGGAAAGAGAAAGGGAAGGGGAGAGAAAGAGAAAGGGAAGGGGAGAGAAAGGGAAGAAGGGAAGGAGGGAGGGAGGAAGGGAAAAAGTGAGAGACAGAGGGAGAGAGGGAGGGAGGGGAGGAGGGAGGAAAAGAAGGGAGAGATTGAAGGGGGGAGGGAGGAAGGGAAAGAGAGAGGGAGGGTCTTTCCTGTGATCTTGGGGGCCAGGGCAGAAGTGGTCCTGGCTTCCCCAGCGGGGCACCTAGGTATAGAACTCTGACCTCATTGGGGGTGAACTTTGATGTCCGATGAACCCAGACTCAGAACACCTGAAGGAAATTGCACCTACGAACACCCATCCTGGCAATCCTTCGGCCGTGTTTGTTTATTCAGCGAATGTTTTGCATGCCTGCGCTCTGACGGGGCTTGTTTTAGGTGGCTGGGATATGGCAGTGAAGAAAAGGATTTAAAATTCCTCCCTCTCCACGCAGCATTCACTCTGGCGAGGAAGACAAGCAATAAACATCTGACTAAACAAACAAGATAAGTTCAGATAACCAAAGCGTTATAAAAAAAACTAAAGCAGGGTAAGGGGGTAGGAAATCGGGGTTCTCATGAGGCCCATCTGAATAGGGGGCGTTTGAGATGAAGCCTGGATGACCTGAATGCTAAGGGATCTACCAAGCGGACCTCTGGAGGGAAAGTGTTTGAGGCAGAGGGAACAGGAAGTGCAAAGGCCCTGTGGTAGGCGTAAGATGGGTGCATTCATGGAACGGCCAGGTTGTGGTGGCTGAAAACAGGGAAGGAAGAAGAGGGAGGGAGATGATGAGGTCTGGGCCAGTCCACACAGGTCTTAGGAAGCCATGATAAGGAGCTTGGGTTTTATTCCAAGAACAATGGAAAGCCATCGGAGCGATTTAAGCGGGAAGGGGGTGGGAAGTAAGTCGCCATTTTAGATCGCTCTTGTTTATGGTTTCCCAACCCTGGCACGGCTGGCCTTGGAGCCAGGTGGTTCTTTGTGGTGAGGCCTGGCCCATGCCCTGTCGGATGTGGAGCAGCATCCCTGGCCTCTGCCTCCCAGATGTCAGCACTGCACGCCCAGTTGTGACAACCCACCGCGTCTCCAGACGTTGTCAGATGTCCCCCAGAAGGGTCAACATGGCTTGCCGGTGAGGATGACTGCCACAGTCATAAAAGCAAAGAAGGTACATGGTAACCTCATTTCTTTCTTTTTTAAAAAAATACATTTTATTGATTTTTAACAGAGAGGAAGGGAGAGGATAGTTAGAAACATCGACCAGCCGCCTCCTGCACGCCCCCCACTGGGCATGTGCCCGCAACCAAGATACATGCCCTTGACCAGAATCGAAACTGGGACCTCTCAGTCCACAGGCCGTGGCTCTATCCACTGAGCCACACCGGTTTTGATGGTAACCTCATTTCTTTGCGGTATAACAACGGGCCAACCTGACCTAACATGGTGATGGAAATGAGATAAGGCTTATCTTTGGGGGGAGGGGCAGGTGGGCTCCTGGGGCTGCAAACGTCCTGTCTGTTGACTGGTGGGTGGGTGTTGCAGGGGCGATTACACACACAGAAGTGTATGAAGCTGCGCCCTTACGATTCGTGCAACCTCCCGTGTGTCACTTGAGCAAATAACAGCAACCAAGGATTGCTCTGGCTTCTCTGCGGAGACTAGAGTCGCAGCCCAGGCAGAGAGCAGAGAAACCAGCGGGGAGGCTGTGACAGAAGTTGGGGGACAGAAGGGAGGGAGGATCAACCTGCAGCAGCCACAGGCTGGGAGATGGCAGAGGTGGAAGGAAATGAGAGAAAGAGGGGGGTAGGGGTGACCCTGGTTAACAGCTGGGGGGCAGGGGGTAGTGCTGGTGCCTGAGATGGGAGGCTTGGGGGAGGAGCGGACTTGAGGACCCCCGACTGCCCTGCCTGCCCTCAGTTCCCCAATTTCTGCCGGTGTTGGATTTTCCCCCTGGTCACCACCAGGGGGCAGTGGGTTCCTTCCCGGCGGACCAGGCAGCCCGACTCCTGCTCTGAGGATACCTGTCCCAGCTGTGGAGCCTCCGGCCTGAGTGGCCTCTTGGTCACCCGCCGACACTGAGCTCCTTGCGGATGAGTCTTGTGGGGTGGACAGGGGAAGAAATGAAGCCCCAAAACCTAGGAATCTGAAAATCGTGGCTCCAGCCCTTCCACTGATCCCCTTTATGCTCAGGGTGGAGCCAGGCTCCTTAAGATAGTCACAAAGGCCCAGCCAGCATGGCTCAGGGGTTGAGCTTCGACCTATGCACCGGGAGGTCACGGTTCAATTCCCGGTCAGGGCATACACCCGGGGTGTGGGCTCAATTCCTGGGCTGGGGTGTGTAGGAGGCAGCCAATCAATGATGCCCTCTCATCATTGATGTTTCTCTCTCTCTCTCCCTCTCCCTTCCTCTCTGAATTATATATATATAAATATGGTCACAAGGTCTTGCTACCAGCACCCCTCACTTCACCTTCACCTGCCCCCCCCCACTGGACCCCAGTCCTGCCTCAGGGAACAGATGGGCTTCCTGGGAGTGCACCCTCACGCACACATGCTGTTCCTGCAGCCTGACCCCCTTTTCTCTTCACATCCCTCAGGGATCCTTCTGCCAGGACCCTTTCCTCACCCCAAATGCAGGTCAGCCTTGTGCCTCTACTTCTCCCCTCATAGCCCTTTCTCCCTAAATGATACTTACTAGTCAGGCCCCTGCCTGACTCCTCAGCTCATCTGAGGCTCTGAAGGGCAGGGCAGGGCCTGGCATGGACTCCAAGAATATTTGTTGAACGAATGAAAAAAACAACAACACACGAATGACTGAAGGAGTGAATCTGAGATTGTAAGAAGACAGCAGCTCATGTGGGCTTTCGAAGTCAGAGACCTGGGTTAAGTACTGTCATTGATGAGCTGTGTGACCATGGCAACTGTCTTAACCTCACTGAGACTCAGTACCCTCACCTACTTACCACAGTGCACAGAGTCAGTGATCTGATGCATGCATGTCCTTAGCCTAAAGTCTGCACATAGTACATGCTCAATCAAAGCAAGAGCATTTTTTTCTGATTAGAAAAATACAAATATGGCCTAGCTTATGTGGCTCAGTGGTTGAGCTTTGACCTATGAACCAGGAAATCATGGTTCGATTCCAAGTCTCGGCACATGACCCGGTGGTGGGCTCAACCCCCAGTGGGGGAGAGGGGCATGCAGGAGGCAGCCAATCAGTGATTCCCTCTCATCATTGATGTTTCTATCTCTCCCTCTCTGAAATCCATAAAAAGATGTATATTTTAAAAATGCAAATATGTGTGTGTTAAATGATATCCGTCTGCACTATGCAATCAACTGTTAGCTAATGGCAGGGAGTGAAATTGGGAGAATAAGGTAAAATCTCCCATTGTACTTTATGCGCTTCTGCAGTTGAATGTGTTACCTTCCGCGTGGTTTACTTTTGTCGTAACGCAAAGCTTACAGGAGAAATAAAACCCAGTCACAAATGAAAGAATGCTAAACAGGACGAGCCGGCAGTCAGGAGAGAAATGCACAACAAAAGCCACATGAAATGCCGCCGCTCCTCCCCAGGAAGGCTACCATTAAAGGGCGACGGTAACAAACTTGGCAAGAATGTGGGCCAACCGGTGGAGGAGGCACGCTTTGTGGGAGTGCGACATCCCCGGCATTGCTGGTGGGAGTGTGAAACGACACAGCCCCTTTGAGACAACGTTTGACAGTTCGAAGTAATCGGCCACACCTCCCCTGTGAACCAGAAATTCCACGCTTAGCCATGACCCAGGCACCTGGAGAAATGAACATGTGTGTCCACAGAAAGACGGGTCCACAGAAATACGCAGCAGCTTTATTTATAACTAGAGGCCCCGTGCACGAAACTTTGTGCAAGAATAGGCCTTCCGGCCAAGACCGGTTTGGCTCAGTGGATAGAGCGTCAGCCTGTGGACTAAAAGGTCCCAGGTTCGATTCCAGTCAAGGGCATGTATCTTGGTTTCGGGCACATCTCCAGTAGGGGGCATGCAGGAGGCAGCTGATCAATGTCTCTCTCTCATTGATGTTTCTAACTCTCTATCCTTCTCCCTTCCTCTCTGTAGAAAATCAATAAAATATATTAAAAAAAAAAAAAGAATAGGCCTTCCTTCCCTCAGCTGCCGGCACCAGCTTCCCTCCAGCACCCGGGACCCAGGCTGGTTTCCCTCAGGCCCTGGCTTTGAAAGGAAGGGTGTCCAGAATGACGTCAGGTCTAATTAGCATATTGCCCTTTTATTACTATAGAAAGGCCCAAGCTGGGAGCAGCAGGAGAATGGATAAATATTTTGTGGTGTATCTCTACAGTGGAATATACACAGCAATACAAGGGGACACTTGACTGATACAGGCAAAAACACGGGCTACTCTTGGAGACATAATGTTGAGCAGGAGAAGCCAGACACCAAAGAAAATGTATTATTGAATTTCATGGATATGAAGTTTGAGGACTGATTGATGGCTCAGCCAGTGTGGCTCAGTGGTTGAGTGTTGACCTGTGGACCAGGAGGTCAAGTTTTGATTCCCAGTCAGGGCACATGCCTGGGTTGCGGGCTCAATCCCCAGTAGGGGGCATGCAGGAGGCAGCCGATCGGTGATTCTCTCTCATCATTGATGTTTCTATCACTCTCCCCCTCTCTCTTCCTCTCTGAAATCAATTAAAAATAAATTTTTTTTAAGAGTAATGCTGCCCTAGCTGGTTTGGTGCAATGGATAGAGCGTCGGCCTGTGGATTAAAGGGTCCTGGGTTCCATTCTGGTCAAGGGCACATGCCTGGATTGTGGGCTTGATCCCCAGTGTGGGGTGTGCAGGAGGCAGCTGATCAATGGCTCTCTCTCATCATGGATATTTCTCTCTCTCTCTCTCTCTCTCTCTCTCAAAAATCAATAAAAAAAATATTTTAGAAAGAGTAATACTATATGGTTCACTCATATAAAATTCTAGAAAATTGAAACTCATCTACAGCGATAGGAATCAGATCAGCTGTTGCCTGGGCTGTGCATCCGGCAGAAGAGGAAGGGAGAAATAACGAGGGACCAGGGGAAATTTTGGGGTGTGGTGCTAGTTTGTTATTTTTATTTTATGGTTTGCAGATGTATTCATAAGCCCCTCAAACCATCAAATTTTACACTTTAAATATGTGCAGCTTACTCTGCGTTGATAGTACCTCAGCAAAGCTGCAAAAAGCGTGTTTTCATAGCTCATGGCGAACGGTGCCTTTGACATATGTAAATTAGGCCTCCAACAAATAAAATGCAAGAAAAGGAAGAAAGTCTCCGCCTGACCCTGTTTCCCGCACTTCCAGCCCGAAGGACCCTGCTTCCTCAGCTGGAGTGCCCCCACCACCGAGAATTCCTGCAAATCCAAGTTCTGCAGCTCAGGGAGATGTGGCTTCTTTACAGCAAATCCGTTCCATTTCTTGTGGCCCAGCTCAAACAGTGCCTCCTCCTCCAGGAAGCCCCCCTGTCACTCTCCTCCCAGCTCAGGGCTCCCAGGGCCCTTGGCTCAGCCCTCTATCTGGGCTCTGGCCACTGGTCCTCAGAGTTCGGGCCTTTGTAGATCCACATGTCTTCCCCCTAAACCCTGACAGTCACCCTAGAGCAGCTACCATTTGGTGGCCCCTCAGGCTCGGGCCAGGCGCTGTAGGTGCCTGATTTCACAGGGATGATGAGCTCCACTTTCTGAAAACCTCGGCCAGAATGGTGAGAGCCGGTTGGAGCCAGACATGGCCCACAGGAAGGCTGGATTATATCCAGACTCCGCTCCTGCTCACCCTGAGGGCAGCTAGGGGCTTTCCCCGCTGGCGGAGCGTGTTGGAGTCCTTCACAGTTACAGAATGAGAGCCTTGGCCCCCTGGCCCTGTTCTCAGCGTAAGAGCAGTGACCCACACAGCCAAGGGTCACGGGTTCAATTCCGGGTCAAGGGCATGTACCTGGGTTGCAAGTTTGATCCCCAGCCCTGGTTGGGGTGTATGCAGGGTGTGTCTCTCTCACATCGATATTTCTCTCTCTCTCCCTCTTTCTCTCTCTTCGCTTTCCCTCCCTCTCTTCACTCTATCTAAAATCAATGGGAAAATATCCTAGGGTGAAGATTAACAACAACAACAAATAGTTACAGGATGGTACCTTACAGAGGGAAAATGGAAGATTATCTCAGGTGAAAGGAATGACCTTAACCATCCAGGGCCACACATACCTGAGGAAAGCAGACAGCGTGCAGAGAAAAGGCACAGAAAAGGCCTTTCCCCTGGGTTTTTATTGCTGTTCACCAGCCCCATGTTCATTCACAGCCATGGGTCTTGGGCGAGACTCAGGACACCTCCTCAGTGGAGACTCAGGACACCTCGATTCTGCCTGGCCCTGCCGGTCGCTACTCGGGGAGCAGAGAGCGTGTCTGTGTGTCCATTTCCCCATCTGTCCTGCCAGTGCTGAGCAGGGCTTTGGGGTGAAGTAGACCCAGGTTGTAAAATGGGCTTCCCAACTTCCCACCCTCGTGACTCCCCTCCCCTCTCTGAGGCTGCATTTCCTCATCTGCAAACTGGGGACAATCACTGTGACAGAGCCACGGGCTGTCCTGAAGAGAACACGTCCAAAGCCTGGTCACATGCCTGGCACGGCGGGCAGGGGCACTGGGTGTGACAGTCATGTCCTTGCCATCAAGATTACTAAGTGAGGAACCAGAACATCAGCTGCTTCCTGAGACCAGTGAGCCAACGCATCTTTGTGTAAAGATGTTCTTAAGTGAGTTGTTTTTTTTTTAAATATGTTTTTATTAATTTCAGAGAGGAAGAGAGAGAGATAGAAGCATCAACGATGAGAGCGAATCATTGATGGGCTGCCTTTTGCAAACCTCCCCCCAACGCCCACTGCCCCAAACCAGGGATAGAGACAGCAAGCAACTTTTCGGTGCACAGAATGATGCCCAACCAATGGAGCCACACCAGCCAGGACGAGACAGTATATCTTTTTAAAATGAAATGTATTGGGTGATATCCTGTATAATAAAAGGCTAATATGCAAATCAGCCTCACAGCAGAATGACCGCTCACTATGACACACACTGACCACCAGGGGGCAGACGCTCAACGCAGGAGCTGCCCCCAGCCTGCAGGCATTTGCAACAGCCAAGACCCCCCATTCGCCCCATCAGTTGTCCCACAGATCGGCCCTGATCGCCAGCCAGGCCTACAACCCTACCCATGCATGGATTTTGTGCACTGGGCCTCTAGTAGATTAATAAATGACATAGGTTTCTAGTGTACAATTCTATAACACACCATCTGCATAGTGCATTGTGTGTTCAACGCCCGAAGTCAGATCTCCTCCTATCACCGTGCATTTGACCCCTTTCCCCTTTACTACCTCTCCCTCTACCTCTTGTCCTCCAGCAACCACTGTACTGTTGTCAGAATCTATGAGTTGTTTTTTTTGTCTTGTTTGTTCATTTGTGGCTCTCGGGTTTTTTATCTCCCACATACGAGTGAAATCACCTGGTTCTTGACTTTTTCCGTCTCACATTTTGCTTAGCAGGGTACCAACATCAGTTCCTGAATATCTCCCATCTCAAAGAATTCGCTTCTCAACCCAACACCACTTTCATGCAGATTCTTGTAGGATCAGTCACCCGTCCCTCAGGCGACAGAGCAAGCAAACAATGCGGGAGTGTGTGTCGGTTTGCTGCTGTTAACATCTCGGGTAACTGCGCTGGGAATATTTTCATTGCTGTTTGTTATTGCTCTTCTTTTAAAATATATTTCTATTGATTAAAGAGAGGAAGGGAGAGGCAGAGAGAGATAGAAACATTAATGATGGGAGAGAATCACCGATCGGCTGCCTCCTGCACGCCCCACACTGGGCACGAGCCCACAACCCGGGCATGTGCCCTGACCCGGAATGGAACCATGATCTCCTGGTTCACAGGTTGACACCTAACCACTGAGCCACGCTTATTATATTATTAAATTTTCATTTTTTACTGTACATTTCATTGCCTTTTTGTCAAATCCTCATTTACATTTATTGTCTTTTTTGTTTTTAAAGTGTCTATTTGTAGGAAGGTTAAAACAAGGAATTATTTGGGGGTCTGGACAGGTTCATTCAAGTCGTGCTCATTTGTTGCTCTCAGTTCATTCTAGAACGAATTAAGTTTGAGAACCAAGGTCTGGCTGCGTTCTCAAGATCCACCCATGTGTTGCAAACGGCAGTATGTTATCTTGTGGCTGAGTCGCATTCCATTGTAGATGCAGACCACACATTCTTTATCCAAGCAGACACTGGAGGACACTTGGGTTGTTTCTCTGTCTTCGCCACCCTGAACAATGCTGCGGTCAACATAGGGGAACATATATCTTTTTTTTTTAATATGTTTTATTGATTTTTTTACAGAGAGGAAGGGAGAGGGAGAGTTAGAAACATCAATGAGGGAGAAACATCGGTCAGCTGCCGCCTGCACACGCCCCACTGGGGATGTGCCCGCAACCAAGGTACATGCCCTTGATTGGAATGGAACCTGGGACCTTTCAGTCCGCAGGCCGACGCTCTATCCGCTGAGCCAAACCGGTTAGGGCAGGGGCACACATATCTTTATGAGCAAATGTTTTCTAATTTTCTGGTAGGTCCCAGCAGAGAGGTCACTGGACCACACAGTAGCTCTGTTCTCAATTTTCTGAGGAACCTCCGTTCTGTTTTCCATAACAGCTGCACCGGTTTACATTCCCACCAGCAGCGCGTGAGGGTTCGTTCCTATGTAACCACAACTTCTCCATCGCTGACTACCTGTCCTATTGATGGCGGCGCTCTCACAGAATGAGGTGGTACCTCATTGCAGTTTCAATGTGCATTTCCCTAACAGCCGGTGAAGGCGGGCGTCTCTTCCTATACTGGCTGGTCATTTGTATGTGTTCTTGGGAGAAGAAGACAGTGTAACCTAAAACCCCTGGGAACCTTGGAAAGTGCTTCTGAAGTCAGCACGAGCCCCTTCCCACGGTTACTGGGCAGCAGAGGGAGCTCAGCCCTGGATTTGGGGGTGGCAGGGGGGAGGAGAAGGGGGGAGAAGGATTTTGTCCCTGGGCAGGACTGGCCACCTCTGCAGAATGCTCAGCATCCATGACCTTCAGGTACTAAATGCCAGTAGACTTCCTCCACCACCCCCCCACGGACACCGGGCATAGTGACGATTAAAAACACCCCTACACACATTTCCAAATGCCCCCGCCCTGCCCCAAGGGGGTGCAGCGCCCCTGCGGCTGCCCCTGGCTCAGGCTCAGGGCTCCAGGTGCCAGCACCCAGGTCAAACGCCCTGAAGAGCTGTGGGATGGCCTGGGTGCCAGGCGGAATCCAGCCGCTGCTGCAATTGCCAAGCCAGCTGGGGCGCGGGCTGGACTGTTGTCCTTGACGTTGCCAGTTCTCAGGGAGGGAGGCACCGTGCGGGGTAGGACAGCCCAGTCCTCGCAAGCTCCCTGTCCTGGCCCCCTGATCAGTTCACAGGCACATAGCGGCCACCCTGGACACTCTTTAACCCCCCCCCATACCACCCACCCCCGGCTTCCTCTGGGGCTTTTTCTCTGTTCCTCTCAGGCCAAAGGCGTCTGTCCCCCAGGCTCTGCCCCCTGGGCGGGTGGGGACCAGGCCTCTGTCACCCCTGGCACACTCAGGCTTTCAGAAACCAGGACTATCCCCGTTCTAACTGGAAGGCCCCGAGGACAGAAGTCGGCTTGAGGGAGAGAGGAAGGAGGGCCGGGCTGGGGGGAGGTGGCCCCACCCCAGCCGGCCCGGCCCAGCCTCACCACAGGCTTAGTCACTGGCAGGGCCGGGTAGGCTCGCGCTGCCACCCCGGCCAGCCTCTGAATCACCAGCTGGTGCGGGGTAGCGTCAGCCAGCAGGAAACCGGCCTGGCGTGGAAGGAATGGGTGGCGGTTGGTGAGGCCTGAAACTCCTGGCTGGCCCCGGAGGAACTGGGAGTGACTGTTCGCCCTGGCTCAGCAGCCAGCACCGCCAGGACTCGCCCGGAAGTCGAGGGAGCGGGGGCCAGCCTCAGGGACCCTGCTTGTGGGGGCTCTCACTCTGGGGTGGGGGGGGGAGGGGTAATGAGACGGGAGATAAGGCTTATGCACAAGTCGCCAGGACACAAGGGTCTCTTTCCTTTTCCTTCTTTCCTTTCCTTCCCTTCCCTTTGTATGTGTGCCTGTGTTATTAAAATGGACATTTATTTGAAATCACATCTTTTTATTATTTACTTTTCTGTTACTTAAATGCAGTTATTTAGACAAAGCAATAATAAGATTAGTTAACAGTGGCAATTAGCAGTAATTACTAGGAGGACAAGGGACATATGACGGGCACATGGCTGGCTGCTCTAATCATTCCATCCGGGCAATCTGTCACATGTGTCAAAAACCTCACAAGGAGCTGCATACCGGTAATTCCAGCAACGTATCTCTTTAAGAAAATAGGCATCTAGCAGAAACCGGTTTGGCTCAGTGGATAGAGAGTCGGCCTGCGGATTAAAGGGTCCCAGGTTGGATTCCGGTCAAGGGCATGTACCTTAGTTTCGGGCACATCCCCAGTGGGGAGTGTACAGGAGGCGGCTGATCGATGTTTTTCTCTCATCGATGTTTCTAACTCTCTATCCCTCTCCCTTCCTCTCTGTAAAAAATCAATAAAATATTTTAAAAAAAGAGAAAATAAGCATCTAGTCACAGGTACATAGTTTAATGGGCCCTACAAGGGAGTATGATGCAGCCCTTAAAAATCCGGAGAATTAAAAACCCATTGGCATAGAGAGATGTTCCTATAATGTCACTGAGTGAAAACCAAAAACGGGCAAGTAAATAGTGGCCACAGCCAAGAATCTGGTTTCCCATCAGAGAACTAGAGGAGTGTGTGTGTGTGTGTGTGTGGGGGGGG
>PVJN01038019.1:0-20586 GCA_004026805.1 Lasiurus borealis
TGGGGAAGAAGGGGCGGGGCTTGGTGGGAAGGGGGCTTGCTGGGAAATGGGAGGGACTTGGTGGAGAAGGGTGGGGCTTGGTGAGAACAGGGAGGGGCTTGGGGAAGAGATGTGTGTCCCCTGCATGGGCCACGCTGCCTGCGGTTCAAGGTGAGCAGTAACCAGACACCCCACCCGCTGCCGGGAACCCAGTTCAGTGGCCTGTGCACAGCTGCTCAGTGTGGGCCCGGGGCCAGGGAGGGGCCCTGTGTGACCCTGGAGGACAGAGAGGCCACAGTGCAGCGGCCACGGCTGCAGGGCTACCCAGGAACGGGGTTCTCCCGCATTCTGCACTCTGTCATCGCTGTCGCACACTCACGGTGACCGGCGGTGTCCACGGGGGAGAGCTGAGTGAGTCCTTCTCGGACATTTGGGAATTAAACTAGAGAGTGTGGACACTGGCTCCTATGGAGCCAGGGGAATACGTGGGCATGTTTCCCCTCAGCACTGGTCATGGGTGGGGCTGACAGAAGGGTTGCCGGTTCATATATTTATATTGTCTCTGCAAACTCCCACCCAGAATGCATGAGAGAGGGTGCAGGGCAGGACATGAACTGCCCAGGACTGCCAAAGACATTCTCATCTATACTAATAATAGAGTAATATGCTAATTAGACCAGATAGACCGGACATCTTCCATACGTCCTACCAGACAAAGCCATGGTAGCAGGGGTTGAGGCAGGGGAGAGCAGTTAGGGGCAATCAGACAGGCAGAGGTGGTTAGGGGCAATCAGGCAGGCAGGCAGGTGAGAGGTTAGGAGCCAGAGGTCCCGGATTGTGAGAGGGATGTCTGACTGCTGGTGTAGGCCCAATCCCACAGGCCTAAACCAGCAGTCAGACATCCCCTGAGGGGGTCCCAGATTGCAGAGGGTACAGGCCCGGCTGAGAAGACACCCCCATGCACGAATTTCATGCACGAGGCCTCTAGTTTTAGATAAAGAGCTGAGTGTTGGAGCGAGGGCAGCTGGAATGCACTCTGTGGCAGCTGGTATGCCGGTGCCTGCACTCCACCCTCCCTCAGCACCCTACTGGGCCACGCTGGTGCCTGGCAGCGTCTCTTAGAACCCTTTGGAGGCCTTTTAAAAATTGCAACTGATGTCTGAGAACTGACTAAATAGGTTATGAGAACTGGGGAACGTGATTTCCTGATTCCTTTCTTTATTTGTTTAATTAAATCTTATTGGGGTGTCATTGGCCAACAGGAACATGAACAGCTACCCAAACGTTTCTATCCTGGAGTGTTCGATCATTCTGTGACGTGCGTCTCTGCGTGTTCCCATGCATGCGTGTGTGTGTGTATGTGTGTGTGTGCGCGCGCATTTAACCTGAGTTGAACCCCTTCCGATGTCTGTTGAAGTCTCCCCATTGGATTCAAGTTCCGCCTGTGTTTCCTTGCCTCCCGTGCGCACAGGTAAACTGAGGCAGCCGGTTATGTTAACTGCCTCACCCACTTCACTGCTTAGGACTGTGGGCGCATGAATGAAAACGAAGACGCCTTCCTGGGGTGCAGGAGGCTGTGGGGATCAAGGCTTCTGGGGCATAAAGAGCCAGCACCCAGGCCTGGCCTTAGCGTCGCCATCGTAATCCCTGGCTCTTTGGCTAAACTCATGATCACACCGTGTTCTACGGCCGGACCGGGACTTCTGAGAGATTTCCGCTCATCGCTTATTCGCATTTTCCCAGAGACCTGAATACTCGTAACCTCCGAGCCTGTGATTTCCAACAACAAGGCTTTAAATTCCTCTGACATTTAACAGCACTCGCTGCGGCATTAGCGCAGTGTTTACACGAAATGCATTATAGGCCGTTTGATTTTTCTGTGGGAAGAAACAGTGGCGGTAATAAACTCTCGGGGAAGGAAATCCGGTTCAATGGGCTTTTAAGTGTGCACGTTAAGATGGGTGGCGTGCTCGCGGGATGCGGGTGGCGCTTAATCAACGGCGAGGGTGTTTCAGACCACGCGCGCCCTTTTCCTGGCCGTGAGGCGCGCTGGGGCGGCCTCGGAGTGGCCGCGCTCAAACCTCTTTCTTCCACGGCGTTGGGAGGGAAAGGTCACGCCACCTGTCGTTGGAGAGATAAGGCCCTACAGGTTGTCAATACGATCTCTGATATGATCTATTACTCGGGAGTCAAGTGCTAATGGGATGGCAGCTGCTGTTGAATGGATAATCCTGCTCTTTTCTTCCTGGTGACAGGGAAAAAACGGAGACTCTGGCTGAAATGAAGGCAATCTCTTAGGTCTAAATGGAAGCCTGAGGTTACTGACGGTTCCACCTTCATTCATCTATTATCTGTCCATCATCTGTCTGTCTGTCTGTGTATCTATCTATCCTAAGAGGGTAGCTTTCTCTTTGTCCTTGAGTCGATGAAATGGTGGATTGTGTTAAGAAATGTAAGAGTCTTTACGTTTTATGTTTATATAAATGTGACTTTGTTCTACTTACTATCTGAAATCAAAATATACTCAGATTGTTTACTGTGCAATCCAAGTGACTACCCGTGCATCTTTAGAAATGTAGCCACAGTGGGCTTAATAGTGTGGGTGGTAAAGGAGATTGTGAGACAGAATCTGCCCTCAGGAGCTTACAGTCTAACGTGGGAAATGAGACATCCTATATAGTAAAAGGTTAATATACAAATTGTCCCCTCGGGATTTGCCCGATCGGAAGTTCGACCACTCACTATGACGAGCACTGGCCACTGGCAGGCAGCATGGAACAAGGGAAGACCCTGGCTGGCCCTGATGGCTGGCCAGGCGTAGGGACCCTACCTGTGCACAAATTTCATGCACCGCCTCTGGTGTAGAAATAAGTGTCACGCAGAGGGATTGGAGTTCAGAAGAAGGAAAGGTCGGTACCGACGGGGAACAGGTGGACCTGGGGATGGGCAGGGGGAGCTGACTTTTGATCTGGGCTGAGGATGGAGGAGACGGGACCAGGCAGACGTCGGATGAGGATGTCCTGGGTAGATAGGGGCCGTTAGAACGGAGCCTGCGGGTGGGAAGGCCACGTAACGTGGGAGAAGCGGAAAGGGGAGTGCAGAGACACGCTGATGATCTCGGGCATTGCCCAGGGAAGGTTGAACTCTGTAGGAATATCAATGTGGACGCGGGACGATTTTACAGTGAAATAACCCGATCCACGCTGGCAAAAGCACTCGGACTGTGTGAGACAGTGGTCGGCAAACTCATGAGTCAGCAGAGCTGCAAGCCATGGCTAAGTGTGGCTCTCGAGCCGAGGTTTGCCGACCACTGGTGTAAGAGAAGGAGCAGCGGAGAGAGAAGTGGTGTGGAGGGTCTGGCGGTATTTCAGCCCAGGGGCAGACAGATGTCTTTGTGCAGAGGGGCAGCTAGTAAACACTGCGGGCTTTGCAGGCCTGTGATTGCTGCACTCATTCCGCTCCGGCGTTGTCCTGCCGCGCTAATGCAGAGCATGGGGGCGTGGGTGTGTGCGAGTCAAGTTTATTTGCAAAAACAGGATTGGCCCGTGGACCACAGCGTGCTAATCTCCGCTCTGTTTTATTAGAACTCGGCACAGGTGTCAGTCTCGCCGTGACCTCCAGTCAGGGAGGCAGCATCGGCTGTTAGGAAGAAATTGGTTTGGGGCTCATGCATGGATGGACTGTAATTCTAGCTTCCATTCTGGCGGCCGTCTCACAAGAAAATAAATATGATAATGCATGTCAGAGCACCAATCATCTCGCCAGTATTCAGATCGCTTTATGCATGTCTCGTCTTTTGAAATTGCCGCACACCCACCCCTGCCTGCAGTAAAATAGCAGCAAAAACAAGGAAGGTAAGATCCTTCCTTTTCTTCTGAGCCATAAAGATTAGTTCCTTTTCTTTCTTTCTTCCTTTCTTCCTTCCTTCCTTCCTTCCTTCCTTCCTTCCTTCCTTCCTTTCTTTCTTTTTTTCTTTCTTTCCTTTTTAAGGACAAATCTAAAACAGCATTTCTTTTTCAGGAATATAGAGTAAGTCCTTGCTCACAGAATCAACTCTTTGCATTCACAGGCACATTCAGTGACTTCCGAATCCAGGTTCTTTCACTGGTTGGCCTTCTGTCGGTGGCTCATTTGAAATGGTGAACCCATCCGGCTGGCTTTGTTCGTCGTCTTACTGACACCGCCACTCACCGTTCATGAAAGCAACAGCACCGACAACAATAACAGGTACTATTACAGTGGTACCTCGAGATACGAGTTTAATTCGTTCCGTAACCTTGAGGCATAGGAAACTATGAGACACTCGAGTCACAGTAAACTGGTGGGTCCTGTGTAGTCGGCTGATCCGAGCGATGACTCCTATCTCAACTGTTGCTCATATTTCAAAGCAAAATCACTCATATCTCAAAAATCTCGTATGTTAGGGCACTCATATCTCGAGGTGCCACTGTAGTACCAGACTCTACGTTCAATCTTACCCAATTATCTCATCACTGCCTCACCACTGCCCAGAGGTAAGCATCACTGCTTTTACTTCCGAGATGAGAAAAAATAAGGGTAAGAGAGCTTTTTCCGAGTGAGACACCCTGTAAGTTCTGATCTAGGTTTCAAAGCTCTTTTTCTGCTTCTCTGTAGTTCTTGAACTGCTCTCTCTCTCTGAATTCGTATCCCCTCCCTGCCCATCCAGAAATGATCGCGTTATGCTCTCCTCAAAGTTATTCCTTTTTCCAAGGCCTTTCAGCATCCCTCCGCCGGCTCTGATCCTCCCCATCCCCATCGTGTGCCATGTAGAATCAGCACTGGATCAGCCTCGGTTGGTGTCGTGGATGAGAAGGAGCACGTTAGCTTCCTCACGGCTGAAGACCAGCCCCGTTTCTCTTTCGTCCTGCCTTCTCTCTGATGCACCTCTGAGGAGGTCTCTGCTAATGGAACAATACTCCCTGAGCTAGATGCCACGTGACGTGGGATTTCCAAAATGCTATGAACGAGGAGGAGCCGGCAGAAGAGATTGTGGACAAGGAGAGAGAGAATGGATTTCCTGGGCGCCTGGGGGAATGTAAATCCAGCCCGGGAAAGGGTGAAGGGGATCTTCTGGGTTCGCCAGGGAAAGTGGTTCCTGACGAAGGACAAATCAGGGTCCTTCGAAGACCCACGCCAAAGGTGCAGAGTAGCCAAGAAGACTTTTCCTGAAAGCGCGTACCTTCCGAACGCCGTGCACGGCTAGTTTTGAAATTGTAGCATCCCTACCCCTGTCGGCGGTAGAAGAGTGGCCAGAACAAGGAAGACGGGTGGCTTTGATGTGAAGCCATGCTGGGCTGTGGTGACTCCCTCCGGGTCACGATCCTTGTCCGAAGATGTGGACACAAGGCCAGGGAAGCAGGGCTGGGATTCAAAGCCACCATGGCCCCGGGGGTGGAGGAGGGAGGGGAGGAGTCCTAGTCCCCACCTGCTGGGATGGGCACTTGGTCCCTATGGAGGCTGCTTTGTGGGTAACACAGAGATGCAAGCTTTGTCTCTCCCCATCATTACAGTGGTACCTCGAGATACGAGTTTAATTCGTTCCGTCACCTTGAGGCGTGGGAAACTATGAGACGCTCGCGTCGCGGTGAACGGGTGGGCCGTGTGCAGCCGGCCGATCCGAGCGATGCCTCCTATCTCAAATGTTGCTCGTATTTCAAAGCAAAAATCGCTCACTCCATGGCTCGTATCTCAAAAAGGTGCCACCATCTTTGAGGTCCCCAGGTGTCCAGGAATACCGAGGGGTTTAATGCGAGCGATCTGCATCATGTCACAGGGCGGCGGTGGCGGCGGAGACAGGTCTGCCCCGCTAGATGCCCGTCAGGGCTGGCTGAGGATAACAGTGACGTCATTGACAGCATGGAAGTGTTGTGACTCGGGAAAGCCTGCGGAAACTGGTTGAATGAGTCACACGTGTCGTTGCCTGTCCACCGGGTAGTGCAGAGAGCACTGGCTTCTCCCTCCACGTCCAAGGCAAAACGGGAACTGGGACTTGCGGAGACATGGGAAGGAGTCATGATGTCGCCTTGTCCATGGGGCTGAAGGAATGCGGAAGGCACAGCCCCTCCCGGGAGCCCCCCGAAGGGCCTTAGAGGAGGCGTCGGGACCGATGCCTGTCCATGTCGGACAGGATTCGGATTACAGGGCGAGCACGGAGGAGCGGTTAGTAACTGCCGTTCGTCATCATCAGGCAGCTGAGCCGCGGACTTGAACACCCGGGTCTTTTAATGGGCTCCCCGGAGAGCGTCCTCCTGGTTGACCAGACGCCCGCGGCGGCGGCTCGGATTCTCCCGAGGCCTTATTTAATCTCCGCGTGTGACACGGAGAAAGCCGCAGGCATCGCCGGGGAGACGGCCGCTCACAAGTTCCTTTCAGACGGCTGGACTTTGGGGAAACTAATTGGCTTTTCCCAAGGAGGCTGGACAAGGGAACCGTCAGCGGGAATGTGGCCGGCTTGTCAAAGGCTCCTAACATACCAAGCGCGGCGGAAAGCTAGGATTCCGTTTGCGGTATTGATGACAAAGTCTGTCCGATGCTTGATAAAAATGAGAGTTTTAGGGGGAAAAGGTCCCGTTTCCATTAAGAATTGTTTGTGGATACATCATCTCTAACATAAAGATGGTGATGGCTACAGTAATAATAGCAAGGGAGAGTGACGTTCGCGTTATATTCCTGCTTTCTTCAAAGTTTACGTACGGCAGCCACAAGGCGAGAAGCTGGATGCCTCTCCGGGAGGAATCTATTGAATAGACACATCAAATAGAATCGATGCAGCTTCTGAGAAAAGAGAAGGAAGTGGCGTATTATCTATGCACTCGCTGTGGGCCCAGCCCCAGACAGACGCTTTCCTGGCATTGAAGCATATGATCTGTTTGCTTATTTTAATAAGGGGCTGTCAACCAGATAGGAGTTTCAAGGCAGACTTTTCACATTGAAAGTGCTCCTGCTATGTGGCCATGCTATGTGGACTACGATGGGGCAGGGGGCTTATGGGGCAGGAATGAGAGGGAGCTGGGTTGTGGCTCTCCGTGTGTCTGGCAGACACTGCGGAGCCTTCTGGTCTACCTCCTTGGAGGCCGTGTACCCGGGGCACGGCCGCAGGCTGAGCAGAAGAAGCGCCGTGTGCAGGAAGAAACTCCTGGCCCGGTGGTTCAGAGAGGGGATCCCATCCTGGAAATTAATTGGATTCTGATGAGCGGCGGTAGGTTTTGCTCAGAAACAAAAGCCGAGGGGTTTGCTTAAGCCCCGAGCAGATAAAAGCGTTTCTCAGAAGCCCACTTTTGGCAGATTATCTCTTTGATCAGCAGTGATCTTGACATCTTTCATATCATTTTTTATACAATCCCTCTGAACAGATAAGCTGTTTGAGGAGTCTCAGATGAAAATCAGGTGAAATCTCAGGCTGAGTCTCGTAATGACAATCCAAAGGCGCGACAATCCCCGGTAATAAGGAAATAATAGGAAGATGGAGCGGAGGGATGCCAGGGGTTATCCCTCACGTCCCGGAGGAGACCGGAAGCCTTTTAAAAAGCGGGGAGCTGCCTCTTCCAGTGGGGCTCACAGTGGGGGCACACAGGAGCTGATGTGAGCCCCGCAGAGGTGAGAGGATTAACCCCCCTCCATCTCTGACCACAGAGCCAGGCTAACTTCACCTTGAATAGAAAAACCTATATTTTTTTTTTTTTTCAGTAAAACAAATTAGCCTGTTTTCCCAGAGAAAGGGACTCTGGCTCCTGAGCAAGGGTCATGTGGAGTGGTTCTGGGTAGAGCCAAAGAGGGAACAGAGGTGCCCCCTCCTTCCTGCCCCATGTGCCCAGGGATGTCCACGCTGAGGCTGCTCAGATGCTCCGCGTGGCCCCGGGAGGTGAGCCAGATCCTATCGGTGGCCTGTGGGCCTGAGACAGTGTGGGCCGGATGGACCTAAAAGCCCGAGGTGACTTCTCTCCATGTCATTGAGGAGAAGACGCTGGAGGGGTGGCTTCGAGGGTGACGCTGGTGGAGGCAGAGGTTTCTGGGACAGTGGGAGACTCTGCAAACTCTCTCTGGGCCCTACTCTGCCCTAACATTCATATGTGAGAGGCCAGGACGTGGCCCTGGTGGCTGTGCCTCTTCTAGCTCATCAGGCCCTGCCTCCAGGTGTACTGTCTCACCGGGGCGCAGGCGAGGTGCTTACAGGTTGACACCTCCCCGTTGAGAGCTCTTGGTTGGAGCTCTGTCATCTAGCGCCTTCCTCTGAGTGCTGACCTGCCAGGACCAGCTACACGTGTGTCTTTCTCACTTCCGGCTGGCCCCAAACTGGCAAGATGCTATTTGCATTAGCGTACAGTGGTACCTCGAGATACGAGTTTAATTCGTTCCGTAACCTTGAGGCGTGGAAACTATGAGACGCTCGAGTTGCGGTAAACTGGTGGGTAGGCCCAGTGACAATAATGTTTGCGTAATTCACAATTTAGAAATGCAATAAAAAATGAAAATGCCAGGTCTCTTGATATAAAACCAAGGTCAAAGTGCCATTAAAGGCACTAACGTCTCTATTTTTTTTTTGTTTCAAATACTTTATTATTTGTAAATATAATAGGTAACAGTGATACATAAATAAGAGCCTGGCCTTACAAACTTAGAATATGAAACTTTGGTGTCATAATTTTATATAATATGGTAAGTAACACTTTATGTTACACTAGAGGCCCAGTGCACGAAAGGTCGTACCCTCGGGGGAGGAGGGGTGGTCCCTCAGCCTGGCCTGCGCCCCCTGGCAGCCTGGGAGCCCTCAGGGATGTCCACCTGCTGGCGGAGGCCTGCTTCCTGGGGAATCAGGCCTAAGCTGGCAGTCAGACATCCCTCTGCCACCAGAGAGCCCCAGGGGATGTCTGATTGACGGCTTAGGCCTGCCCCTCATTGGTGCTGCCACAGAGGTGGGGGACAGCTGTGAGCTGTAGAAACTGTCCCCTATAGAAGTGCACTGACCACAAGGGGGCAGCTCCTTCATTGAGCATCTGCCCTCTGGTGGTCAGTGCGTATCATAGCGACCGGTGGTCCTACCTTTGGGTCTATTTGCATATCACTCTTTTCTTGTACAGGATTTGATTGACCACGTGCCTTTTCTAGCTCACTTTTCCAGAAATCCATTTAGGAGATGATAGAAAGTGATACACTTAATAACTTTGCTCACAATCAATGTAATGGAAAGTGGCCGTTGCTTTTGGCAAATGCAAGATCTCAAATAATTATTGATTTTTTAAAATTTTTATTTTTAGATTTGAGAAGGGTCCTTCTGCTGATGTAACTGCTACTATAATTGTTAAGAGTGTTTTGCAAGCGGCAACGTTGGAATGTATTTCTGCTAAGTCATCGCAAAACATAAATTGTAGCCTATTCAGAGTTAACAAGTCTCACTGGATAACTTTCCTAAAAACAGTGAAGTCTTCATAAAAATCGGTTTTATCCCAACCCGGATTTTAAAGACGTGAGTGTACATTTTACACATTACTGTTTCCATGTTCTCCCTGACGCGGTCTGAAGTGTGGGCGGTGGTCCAGGAGCTGAAGTGGCTTCGTTGCCTGCATGTCATTCACCTCCGAGGCCAGGGTCAGAGGTGCCGGGGAGACGCGGATTGGAGCTCTCTATTGCTGCATGCACCGCAGTCCCCATGCCGGGCAAACAGCCCCCACTTCCAGCTCCCTTCCAGGAGAGGTGCCCGTTCCAGGCATTTCTGTGGGCTCCTTCAAGACCTTCCCTTTCTCCCCCCTATATCACAGCCGGCTCCCCTCACCTTATTGGGGAGCAATTACTTCCAGCTCCTCGGCCTCACGGTGCTTTCCAAAGCACCCCCGTCAGTTGTTATAAAACCATAAAAGGCTTTCTCTTTGCATTTAGGAGCTATTGATTGGGGAATGCTTATTCGGTGGACTGTGATTACCAGGTCGGCTCGTGGGATCGGGTGTGGGAGCGAACGCCGTGGCCGCCTCAGAGCAGACGGCTCAGTGGGGAGGGCAGTGGATGAGGGGTAGGTGGTCAGGTCAGGAACGTTGTAAGGAATTTCTAGGGAGCAGTTCAACATCGCTGTCCATACATAACGCGGGACACAGGCGTGTGTTTGTTTAGGGGTGCTGTGATTGATGTAGCCATTTTGGTAATGAGCAGGGACCCTATTAGAAACTCATAAACCCTCCGTCCTCTCGTTTCCACCTTCCCTGGTTGGCTATGACCGTCAGGTCCTCCTGAGGAGAAAGACCCGTCCCCCTGGTGTCGGCAACCGTATTTCTTTCTTTTTTTAAAATATATATTTTATTGATTTTTTTACAGAGAGGAAGAGAGAGAGATAGAAAGTCAGAAACATTGATGAGAGAGAGACATCGATCAGCCGCCTCCTGCACGCCCCCCCCCCCCCATTGGGGATGTGCCTGCAAGCAAGGTACAGTGGTACCTCGAGATACGAGTGCCCTAACATATGAGATCTTTGAGATACAAGCCGTCGAGCGAGCGATTTTTGCTTTGAAATACGAGCAACAGTTGAGATATGAGTCATCGCGGGGATCGGCCGGCTGCACACGACCCACCAATTTACCACGCCTCAAGGTTACCTAACGAATTAAACTCGTATCTCAAGGTATTACTGTACATGTCCCTGACCAGAATCGAACCTGGGACCTTTCAGTCCGCAGGCCGACGCTCTATCCACTGAGCCAAACCGGTCTCGGCGGCAACCGTATGTCTGACCTCCAGATGCTGTGTGTCTTGGAACCCTGGCCTTGCCAACACACCTCTCCGGTGAGAAGAGGGAGGCAAGGACCCAGATGGAGGGAGACACAGTTTCAGGCCGCAGACGCCAAGGATCGGTGTCTTCGACCCTCCCCGCCTGCCGCTCCCACAGGCCCAGGAGCCGAGCCTGGTGCCACGCTAAGCCATCCGTTATCGGAATGCAAAGTGCGGGTCTCACCCAGCGCCTCGTCCTGGCTCATTAACTCAGGGTGCTGCTGCGGCGGGCACCCAGGCGGGGGGTCGAGCTGAGAGACCCCGCCTGCTGGCCGCCTCGCTGGGCGGGGTTCCCGGGCTCGGGCCGGGCTCGGCTCCGCATCTGGGTCAGCCCCGCTCCGGTGCCCGCGGCCAGGCTGGCACCACCGGCACATGGCGCTGCGTGTTCTGTGCGGGACTTTCTGGGTCACCGGTTATTCGGGCCCAGCCGAGGCCTGCGCCCGCGGGCTTCCGTCTCGAGCAGCCGGCCTGGTTCACGCTCCAGTTCCCAGCAGCCGGGGGTGACACAGGCATCCAACAGCGGCAGATGGGACCGGCCCTTGAAGTCGGGGAGCTCTCCTGCGAAAGTGGGCGGGAGCGGGTCTGTGGCAGCAGACACGAGGCACGTTCCCGAGGCGGCGGGAGAGCCGGCCGGTGGAAACGAGGCTGCGTGGACGTTAACACCATGGATACTCCCAACTCCCTGCTGGGGCGTCTCTGCCAGATGCCGTCGTGTTAATCGCCAAATGAAACACCGAGGGGATGGAGGGAGGGTCAGGCCTGGGTGCTGGCTGGTCCGCCTCGCCGGTGCAGTCACACCTCCAGCTGAGATCTCTGCTTCTGGCCCGGGATAGACCCGGCCGAGGGGAGAGAGACATTTGTCTGTTTTGTGGGGCACGTTGTGAGAAGTTGTGTGTCAGAACACATCTCTTAGGAAAAATAAATTATGTGCTTAAGCCTCCCCGGAGCCCCATGACGGTGAAGGAAGCCGTTTTAAACTCGGTGCTGTTTCCAAAGACCCCTCCCGCCTGACACGCGGTGTTGACAGAAGGAACACAGAAAGGGCCCTGGTAGGGAAGCGGCAACGAGGCGCACGCGGGTCAGCACCCCTCGCCACCAGAGGAGCGCCGTCCGGCTTCTGCTCACCGTGCATGAGTTCGTGCAGAGGTGCAGTCTCTTGGCCTGGTCAGTGATCGAGGCCTATGTGGGGGCCAGCTGGCCACAGGGCGGGACCCTGGGAGGGTGACCAACCAGCCTTCTGATTGGGCCTTCCGGGAGGCTGGCTGGCAGGGAGAAGGGGCTGGGGGAGGTTGGCTGTGGGAGCTCACTGACCAGCAAGGGGCAGCTCCTGAACTGAGCATCTGCCCCCTGGTGGTCAGTGAACATCATGGTGACTGGTCAGCCAGTCGTTCTGGTTGTTCCTATTGTTTGGTCATAATGTTCATGTAGGCTTTTATATAGAGAGATTTTACATATATATTATATAGATATATAGATATTGATATATAGATATAGATATAGATTTATATATAGATATAGATTTATATATAGATATAGATTTATATATAGATATAGATATAGATTTATATATAGATATAGATTTATATATAGATATAGATATAGATTTATATATAGATATAGATTTATATATAGATACAGATAGTAGCTCCTGTTTGCCCTGGTGTAGTCCTCCAATATGGAAAGACAATGGTGATATATTTTTATCTCCCACTAAATTTAATTTGCTCGGTGATCAGTCCCTCGGGAAATGTTATGAATGTTACAATTATTATTTTCTAAATAGCGGAGTACCAACACCTCGGGATTATTTAGCTGGAGGCCTGGAGGTGGTGAGAGCAGTTATTGGGAGAAAATCCTCTTGTTTGCAGCTGTGCCGTGCCTCTCTCTCTCTCTCTCTCTCTCTCTCTCTCTCTCTCTCTCTCTCTCTCTCTCTCTCAGAGCAGGGGTAATTGATTTGCAGGTACCATGGTTCCCAGAATTAAAAGCAGTGCCCTGTTGTGTGACCTGTAAAATCCGCGTGTTGTTTTGGAGCCTTTCCCGAGCGCTGACAGTGCCTGGAGGTGTTATAAGAAGAATTGTGGTCGTTGGTTCAGCTACCTGTCAACCCGTTAATGGCCGTGCCCCGTCGTTTACTTTTTTAAATGTCCACAAAGAGCGCACGCCGCCAGCAGCACTAGCCGTCTCGCGTCTGGCCAATGTGAGAACGTGGCTGCCTTTCCTGTACTTTAATTTTTTTTTTAAATATATTTTATTGATTTTTTTACAGAGAGGAAGGGAGAGAGAAAGTCAGAAACACCGATGAGAGAGAGACATCCAGCAGCCGCCTTCTGCACGCCCCACAGTGGAGATGTGCCCGCAAGCAAGGTACATGCCCCCGACCGGAATCGAACCTAGGACCTTTCAGTCCGCAGACCGGCGCTCTCTCCACTGAGCCACACCGGTCCTGGCCTTTCCTGTACTTTGGATGTGGTTGCCCGTGTTTTGCTCCTTTTATCTCCTGATCTTTCTATGTTAGCATCTGGGGAAAAGTGCCTTGAGCTTGCAGCAGTGCCGTTTCCATCGCTGTCCAGGTTACTGGAGGTGAGGAGGTTCCCGCCTTCACCGCCTTCTCCACGCCTGTGTCCGTGCCTCGCTGTCCACCGGGCTTCTCACAGGGTGGCTGCCGCTGGGATCCGGATCGGTCCCTGCCCTGTGAAGCTCTATCTGAGTGAATGCTCCTCAGAGCCGAGACCGGTTTGCCTCAGTGGATAGAGCGTCGGCCTGCGGACTGACAGGTCCCAGGTTCGATTCCAGTCGGGGGCATGTACCTTGCTTGCAGGCACATCTCCACAGTGGGGTGTGGAGGAGGCGGCTGATCGATGTTTCTCTCTCATCGATGTTTCTGACTTTCTATCTCTCTCCCTTCCTCTCTGTAAAAAATCAATAAGATATATTTTTAAAAAATGCTCCTCAGAGAATGCAGGCACCCAAGGGTGGACATCCGCATGGACATTCCTTTGGTGGCGTTGGTGGTGTGTGCTGAGGTTACTCTTTGTTTAGATTCCTAAGGGAACGCACAGCGTCCAGTCGAAACCCATGGAAAAATCGGCCTACTCTGTACCACTGGGATTGTAATCTCAAAGCATGGGGGCCGCCTTGTCAATGTGACCCAGCTGACTTTTATTTATTTTCTAAAACATATTTGTATTGATTTCGGAGAGGCCAGGGAGAGGAATAGAGAGACAGAAACATCCATAAGAGAGAATCATCACTGATTAGCTCCCACCTGCACGCCCCCTCATCGGGATTGCGCCCCCCAACCTTGGCCTGTGACCTGACTAGGAATCGAACCAGCTGACCTCTGGGTTCTTGGGTCGATGCTCAGCCTCTGAGCACCCTGGCTGGGCTCTCTCGCTCATATTTCTTTAGAGACAGGTCAGTACACACTTCACTCTTCTCTAAATAAATAACTCAATCACTTCGGGGCCTTTGGCTAGGATCAAGCACAGCATCGATATGAATAGCTCTATTTATATGCAGATTTCACTCCTTCCTGTCAGCTGCCAGGCATTCTGAGTCATCAATCCTTCCTGCAGCTGTGGCTCTGAGGCTGGCAGGCTGGCTGCTCCATTCCCCTCTGTGGTAGTGCCCGGGGTTTTAACTATCGCTATTCACACAAGACGTCTTTGGTTGCTGTTACTTTATGAGGGTAGTGAATGTTATTTGTCATGACTTTATAATTAGCCTGGGTGTCTAATTGGACAATTATTTTTTCCACATTGTTCTTCTGCAAGAGGACCTCAGTGACCCCTGGACAATTGTTCTTCCCTCTAAATGTTCGAAATGGCTTACAAAGTTGGTGAGAAACTCTGGTGGGGAATTTATGGGAATTATCTTGAGCCTATGGATCAATTTGTGTAGCACGGATGCATGTGCAATATCAGGTTTCTATGAAAAAAAAATTGGCATACCACTTTTTGTTTAGACATCCGTTGATATCTATTTTAAATAGATATCCGTTGATACCTATTTGAAAATGTCTTATACATCTTTGGTGAGATAACACTTCAGTAGAATGCTTAAAAATTTGTTTCCAAGTTTACCCTGAGGTCTCACGTGTTTTTTTCCTTTCTATAGAAGATGGTGTTTTCTTTCTTTCTTTTTTTTTATTAATATATTTTATTGATTTTTTACAGAGAGGAAGAGAGAGGGATAGACAGCTAGAAACATCCATGAGAGAGAGACATCTATCAGCCGCCTCCTGCATGCCCCCTACTGGGGATATGCTCGCAACCAAGGTACATGCCCTTGACCCAAATCAAACCTGGGACCCTTCAATCCGCAGGCTGACGGTCTATCCACTGGGCCATACAGGTGTTGGCAGTGGAGTTTTCTTTTTTAATTGTTTAAATAACTTTGTACAGCAGGAATGCAATTATACCTTTTCGTATTGATTTCGTGTAGAGCGATCTGCCAACTTCTTTTGCTAACTGTAATAATTTATCTGTGCATTTCTTAAGACTTCTGTAGGTAGTCATATTTTCTAAAAATAAAAACCTGTTTAATTCCAGTTTCACCTTTTAATGTGTTCGCCTATTTTAGTATGTTGACATATTTTGGCTTTGATCTCAAAGAAAACGCGTGTACCTTTTCATTCACTCACAGCTCCTCAGACGTGGCTCAGCACATGCTGGTAAACAAAACGAGCAAAATCCTGGACTTCAAAGAGCTTACATTTTCAACAAGGTTGGAAAAAAGGTAGAAAACAACCCACCAGTAGTTCGAATAACTAAATTAGACGCGTGATATTGTAATAGTGATAAGCAGGCTGGGGAAATAAGGCGAAGAAAGCAGAGTCAGGGGTGGGAGGGTTAGGCTGAAATTAGGTCATCTGGTTGACCTGCGGCCAGGTGCTCCGGGATTAGAAAGTGATGGAAGGGAGGAAGTTAGTCACCGGGATATCTGGGGAAGAATGTTCCAGACAAGGGCACTCATGAATCCCTGGCATGAGGTGGGAGCAGGCCAACATGCCTCATATGTTCCAGAAACATCGCAGATGCCCAGGCAGCTGATCTGGGATGCATGAGGCCGGCCGGGGTGAGAGTGGGCGGTGTGGGGGGGGAGTGGGGAGAGGAGGTCAGGGAGGTGACCAGCAGCAGGGGTCAGGGCCCAGGTGTTAGAGGCCCATGGCCTTCCGCAGAGTGTGATGGGAGCCCGGGAAAGCTGACAGAGGAGCCCCTGTCCGCGCTTAAGCTTTGAAAAGACCACAGTAGCTGCTCTATTTGGAATAAGGGGCGGGAGAGGGTAGGAGGAGGGTGCTGAGCACAGATGCTGAGGCCGGAAGGTGACCCACCCCTCCCAGGGAGAGAGGGCCGTGCTCCTTGTGGGCCGGGATGGCTGCTGCTGGTGACCCAGTTCCTGAGATTTCCTGACACTCAGAATGTCAGCTGTAACGGACCCAGAGGGGCTCGGAGTTTCTGAACAACCGGAACCGTGGTGGGCAAACCGAGGCTCGCCAGCCACGGGCGGCTCTTTGGCCCCTGGAGTGTGGCTCTTCCACAAAATACCATGGCCTGGGTGCATCCGTGTTGAAGAAGTGGCTTTAGGAGACGTTTGAGTTTAAAACATGTGGCTCTCCAAAGAAATTCCCACCGTCATCCGGTTGCTATTGGGCTCTGTGGACCGAGGAGTTTGCCGAACCCTGAACGGAAAGAATCTAGCTGCCTGCCAGCCGGGATGGGATCGGGTGTCAGTTTGGAAAAAAGCGCCAGGAGTGGAGTTATGCAACTGTTACTTTTTTATTTTTATTTTTTATATATTTTATTGATATTTTACAGAGAGGAAGGGAGAGGGATAGAGAATTAGAAACATTGATGAGAGAGAGACATCAATCAGCTGCCTCTTGCACGCTCCCTACTGGGGATGTGCCCGCAACTAAGGTACATGCCCTTGACCGGAATCAAACCTGGGACCTTTCAGTCCGCAGGCCGACGCTCTATCCACTGAGCCACACCGGTTTTGGCAACTTTTTTATTTTTAACGTGAAAAAGTTATATCTTTAAATTCTTTATTGTTGGAAGCATCACATACGTCCCCTTTCCCCCCACTGTCCTCTCCCAGCCCGCCTTTTGTGAAGCTGCACATGTTTCGGGGCGGGGGGGGGGTTAGCCCCTTGTAGCCAGGACCGAAATGTCAGTCCCCGCATCCTATTGGACAGTGGCTTTACTCCTCTGGGATTTCGCTTTATGAGGCTCTGCACACGGGGCGGTCTGAGTTTCCCTCTCGCTTCTCCACAAGGCAAAGCTCTCCGCCTCCAGGCTCTTAAGGGACCCCCAGGCCCAGGCCACGCTGCTTCTCACCCCTCTCCTCTCTCCCAGCTCTCTGCTCCACTCCATCCCGACCGCCGCAGCTGCTGCTCCTGCCCCCACTGGGCCAGCTGGCATGATGCCACCCCCTGCCGCCTACCTCTCTGGCTCTCCCTTCCAGCATCCATCTTTCAGCGCTCGCATTGTGTAATAAAGCAGGTCAAGGTCATCCAGTGGATCTAGTCTGCTACCAATGGAAGTCTCACTGACCATTTTTATAAAATACTTTTAGCCCAGCCGGCGTGGCTCCATGGTTGAGCATCAACCTCTAAACCAGGAGGTCGTGGTTCCGTTTCCCGGTCAGGGCACAGGCCCAGGGTGGCGGGCTCGATCCTCAGTGTGAGGCGTGCGGGAGGCAGCAGGTCTGTGATTCTCTCTCATCGTGGGTGTTTCTATCATTCTTTCCCCCTCTCCCTTCCTCTCCGAAATCAATAAAGAAATATGTTTACAAAACAAAATACTTTCAGAATATCATGGATATTTTAATAGGAAGTCGTTACAATAAATGGTAGATGGCTCTGAAATGGTCTTTGAAGTGTGCATTTCTGTTCTCGCACCAATTTTACCATTTTGTTACTTAAGGACTCGGGATTGTTTGTGTCCTATGCTTTTATGGTCTATCCTTCCGACGTACAATTTGCTTCTTTTAAAAATTACTTCGGCGGCACTCTCGACTCTGCAATCGGAGAAAAGTTTGTTTACAAGGCTGCCTCGGGAGAAGGGAGCGTGGTGTGGGCTGTGTGGGCAGGAGGGACACAGCCCGCATTTAAACCACTGCTCTCTGGGTTGTTGTACAGTCGTACATAGACTGTGCTTGTCACACACCCACCAGATGCTGTGGCGGTCACCATGGCGTTCCTTCTCCCAGCAGTGTCCACCGAGCACCGAATGCGCTGCTCGGTGAGGAAGGAGAAGGTGCTTTGGACAAAGAGGTGTGGGAAGCTGATCTGTCCTGTTAGAAAAACGGTCTCCACCCTAACCAGTGTGGCTCAGTGGATAGAGCGTCATCCTGCGGACCGAAAGGTCCCGGGTTCGATTCCGGTCGAGGGCATGGACCTTAGTGACAGGCACATCCCCAGTGGGGGGCGTGCAAGAGGCGGCTGATCGATGTTTCTCTCTCATCGATGTTTCTAACTCTCTCTCTCCCTTCCTCTCTGTAAAGAATCAATAAAATATATATATATATATAAACAGTGCTGCTACGGCTGTCATTATTGGTGCCTGAACAGGATTTGACAGGGCTGGTGTATCAGGCTTTCTCTGTTTGTCGGGCGTGGTGTTGGGGAGCGTCAGGGGCCCTTGGGAAGAACCGGTTTCCTCTCCAGTGGGGAGGTTGGGGGGGGGGCTAGGGCCCAGCACCCCTCTCAGGTCCGGAGAACCAGGGTGCCGGGCTGCTGCTGCTCCACGCAGACGCCTCCCCGCCCCCTCCATCAGCCCCTGCTCGGACCCCTGCCAAGGCCCTCTGCGCTGACCTCCGGCTTTCTGTTCCCGCGCCTCTGGTGACTTCATCGGGCGCAGGAGACAGGCCCTAAATCATCCCGCCGTCAGCGCGATGATGTCACCCCTGGCTCCGGGCCAGACCCAGGCTGAGCAGCGGCCGCTCTGCCCGCACCCCCACCCTCACCCCACCCTACCCCGGGCCTGCGCTTCCTGCTGGGCAGTGCGCTGAAGGGCAGTGGAGCCCGTGCTCAGGGGCCCTTCCTCACTGCTCACCTGCGAGACGGCTCCCGGTCACCCCCTGTGGGAATGTGGGAATTCGGAGGCCTTACTGGGAGCAGAGCCCTGCAGAGGGAACAGGAAGACCCTGGTTTTATTTTTATTTATTTATTTATTTGTATTTATTTTATTAGTTATTTTATTTATTTATTTATTTATTAATGTTTTTTTACAGAGAGGAAAGGAGAGAGATAGAAAGTCAGAATCATCAATGAGAGAGAGACATCAATCAGCCGCCTCCTGCACGCCCCACAGTGGAGATGTGCCCGCAAGCAAGGTACATGCCCCCGACCGGAATCGAACCTGGGACCTTTCAGTCTGCAAGCTGATGCTCTATCCACTGAGCCAAACCGGTCTTGGCATAGTTATTTATTTTTTTTAGGGTTAGGGTTAGGGTTAGGGCTTGGGCTAAGGTTAGGGTTAGGGTTAGGGCTAGGGTTAGGGTTTAGGGTTGGGGTTAGGGTTAGGGTTAGGGTCAGGGTTAGGGTTTAGGCTAGGGTCAGGGTTAGGGCTAGGGTTAGGGTTAGGGTTAGGGTTAGGGTTTAGGGTTTGGGCTAGGGTTAGGATTAGGGTTAGGGTTAGGGTTTAGGGTTAGGGTTAGGGTGTAGGGTTAGGGCTAGGGTTAGAGTTGGTTTTTGTTCTCTTCACCCTCTTGTCCTGTGGATTCCGCAATAATGAAACCCTGCAGCGTTCGCTCTTCTCTGACTGACTCACCCACGGACGACGCCTGAGGCCCCTCTCCGCCCTGCACACGTGAGACTCATCCCTTTCATGAGGAGCGAGCCACGGTCTGCTTGCCCGCCTCCTCCTCACCCTCCTCCACCGGTGGCATGTGGGCCGCTGCGTTCTCACTTCAGAGCAGCGTGGTCCGGGGCACCGCCGGCCTGTGTGGCGTGTGAGTGGGGGGCCCCGGGGAGCAGGGGATCGGGGGTGGGGGAGGCAGGCACTGCGGGCCACCTCGCTGCTGGGACACAGCCTCGTCCCGAGGGCGAGGAGAGAGCCCCTGAGCAGCGTCGCCCGGGGTGTTACCAAAAACTCCCTCCTTCCTCTGGAGCAGTGGTTCTCCACCTTCCTCAGGCCGCGACCCTTGCCTACAGCTCCGCATGGGGTGGTGACCCCCAACCACGAAATGCTGCTACTGTGATGCATCGTGATGTAAATATCTGCGTTTTCCGATGGTCTTAGGCGACCCCTGTGAAAAGGCCGTTCGACCCCCAAAGGGGTCTCAACCCACAGGTTGAGAACCACTGCTCTGGAGGGTCTTTCCTCCAGGGCCCAGGGCACGGTCCTCAGGACTGCGGGCCAGTGGCCATGAGAACCTGGTGCTGGGACCGCAGCTGACTTACCCCAGAAGTGGGGGGCCAGGGGGACGGGAGCTGGGTTCAGGGACCAGGTGGCGGAGGGGAAGGGAAGGGGCCTGTGCCAGGGGAGGGGGCAGTCAGCGCCCGTATGACAGCCTGGCCGGCGGGCTCCGCAGTGGGTGCCGACCGGAGCTCACGGTTCGGTTCCGGGTCGTCCTCCAAGAAGCAGGCGGGGAGGGGGCAGCCAGGGGGAGCAGGAGGCAGGAAAGCAGGTGCCAGCTGAGGGAGGGGAGAGCAGGGCCACCGCCAGTGCCCTCACGGTGACATCACTGCTTCCCCACAGAGGCCAGGGGCCTGGGGCGTGCTGTCCACGGCCCTGAGCCCTCCTCTCCCCTCCCCCCTCCCTTCCTCTCCCCCCTCTCCTCCTCTCCCCTCCCCTTCTCTTCTCTCCCCTCTCCTCCCCACCCCACCCT
>PVJN01038020.1:0-20586 GCA_004026805.1 Lasiurus borealis
GTGTTATTAGCAATCAATGGCTGTTAATCCAAACCGATTTCACAAATCCTCTGAGCCCTCAAGCTGATTATAAATACGCATTTTTCCAGGCCCACAAATTTGGAATTTCACCTCCCCCGCCCTTCTGCGTGCCTTTTTAGCTGGTGAATGAAATTCAAAAGCAGTGGGGTCAATGGCTTTCAAGGACTTAGAAACCAAAAGTAAACCTGGATCCTGCCAACTGACTCAGAGACATTGACACACATCAATTTCTTTGGAGTGAGGAAGATTTTACTGAGGAAGATAGAAAGGAGCCATCTTTAACATCCTATTAACACCTTTTCTTATTCTCTAAGGGCAAAAAAAAAAAAAAAAAAAAGGAAGAAGAAAACAAAAAGGAAAAAGAAACAAACTAAAACAAGCTACTCCATATCTCAGAAACACAATTTCCAGAAAAACTGTATTTAGTTTCCCTAACCATAGGGCAGGAGAAAAGACGTCTCTTCTGAGAGCATGTAGTCCATTATGCTAATGTGTCTTTATTATTCCAAAGCCAGTGTAGGCCACCCTAAGCTAGAAATCGGAGTTCCTTCTAGAAAAAGAAATTGATTAAATAGGTTCCCACTATATATTTTCTTTCCCAGTACCTACTTGAAAGAATAAACACAATGTAAAACGACTCGGCAGAGCTATCTTCATAGGTTCCACAAATATCTAAGGAGACAAATTCTCCAATTATTCTTTATTCAAATCTTATTAAAATCCAAATCTACTAAGTATTTCTTGTAATCTTTACCAATGCCTGAAAACTGGGAACACTAGCTTAAGAACAATTCACCCTAACAGAGTATTTCAGCAGTGACTGATGAAACCAGCAAGCATGCCAAAATGACTCAAGGTCAGGGGGATCCTTTTCTACGAAGGGCAGATCTATCATTCTGTAAAGGCCCCTCTTAGCCATATTTTTGCCATATCTTAGCCAGATTCTTTCCCCTCTACTCCAACCCTATAAATCAGACTAGAATACAGAGATGCGGATGAACAACAAATGCTATCATCTGACACCCCAGTTGTTTGTATCCTGGAGGGCACCTCTGTATTGGATGTGCGGTGATGGAATCAAGATCTTGGCTAGAGGAAGAGCTCTGGGTAGAAAAATAAAGTCAAACAGGTATTGAGGATTCATGAGTAAATCTCTATACCCTCACAGAATTTTCCCAGTTGAGAATTTCTTTTCTCTGTGTTATAAACGTCAAAGAATTCTGCAGGCCAAATGGGCATTAGTGGTCACCAGGCTCTCAGTACCGACAAGGAGGCAGTGGTCCACAGGAGCTAAGTGCACACCTGAGGTCCCACAGCTGCCTAGTATCCAGAGCCTATGATCTGGGTCCCTCAAACCACCTAGGACCTTGTCAGTTTACATGCACCACCAGCCCCCCACTCCCCACCCCCGACATCAAATAAAACAGTAGAAATTACAATTGGGGTGGGCAACCTTTTCCTGTAAAGGATGGGATGGTAAATATTTTCAGATTTGCAGACTTCTGTTGCAATTACATGGCTCTGATGTCATGGTGCAAAAGCAGCCATAGATAATAGAGAGAATAGCTATGTTTCAATAAAACTTTATGGATATTTGAATTTCTTATATTTTCAAGTGGCACAACATATTATTCCTGTTTTGATTTTTTAAATCATTGAAAAGTATAAAAACATTCTCAGATGAGGGGCTGTACGAAACAAGGGCTGTGTTTGGCCCATAGTATGTAGTTTACAAGCCCTTGGATTAGAAATTGTCAGCTTCTTTTGGTCACCATCGCCTTAAACCATTTAGCCCTAGCTCATTTCTGAGACTATCTTCGCCTTACTAGTCTTTCTCCTGCTTACTTATTCATTATGTCTGTCTTTTCTTTTCAAGCCGATTTTGGAAAAGAAAAGATATTGAGCACGCTGAGTAGTGGGGAACCAAATCCATCTAAAAAAAATGTTCTAAATAGGCAAGACACCCAATGCCTCTGATTAAAATTGCATTACACAATTTGGGTGCAATAAAGCAATTTCTTCTTTCCTTATGAGATTTGCCTTATGTCATAAACATCAACTGCTCTATGCCCGATGCGGTGTTTTGTTTTTGTTTTGGTTTGTTTTTTTTGGCTGAGTCACCACCAAAATCAGGTTGGCGCTTCAGACAGAACAAAACTTTTTGAATGCTTTTAGAGGACACACCGCTTGTGACTGTCCCTGGGACCATGAAGACTGCACTAGCCACTGAGCAGGAATATGAGCCTTTCTAGGAGAGAGAATGTGTCAAATCCTGGGACACTTCTCAGCACAGAGCTCAGAACCCAGGTGTCTTCCAAAGTGGATATGGTAGAACTGCAGAAGATATGGAAACAGATCCCTACTGCATACATGGAATTATTCTTTAGATCACCAGGAGGCCCAGAGAAATACAATTGCGCCTAACTCCTTGGTTGATATACACCAATAGTTCTTTTTTTCTTTATTGATTAAGGTATTATATATGTGCTCTTATTTCCCCATTGCCCCCCTACACACACATACAGCCACTCATGCCCTCACCCTCCTGGTGTCTGTCAATTGATTAGGCATACAAGTCCTTTGGTTGATCTCTCTCAGATACCCCCACTCTCCCCTGCCTTCCCTCTGAGGTTTCACGGTCTGATCAATGCTTCTGTCTCTGGATTTGTTTTTTGTTCATCAGTTTATGTTGTTCATTATATTCCACAAATGAGTGAGATCATGTGATGTTTATCTTTCTCTCACTGGCTTATTTCACTTAGCACAATGCTCTCCAGGTCCATCCATGCTGTTGCAAATGGTAAGAATTCCTTTTGTTTTTTACCACAGCAAAGTATTCCATTGGGTAGATGTACCACAGTTTTTTTTAATCCACTCATCTGCTGATGAGCACTTAGTCTGTTTCCAAATCTTAGCTATGGTAAATTGTGCTGCTACCAATCGTTCTTAAACATGTGTTCTCCTAATGGTTCTGATGCATGGGCCTGTTTATAAACCCACAATAAGCCCCCATGGTGCTATTGTAGTCATGCATATTTAATGGACATGTTTAGCTCCAGCAAGTAAATTCTGCTAGAGGGACAAAGTATAAGTTAAGTAACATGTATTAACACTTTCCCAAGATCTACGCAATAAGCTATGACTTCTAACTATGTAGTGAACTATGACTTCTAGATAAGGGCAATGCAATTTAGAGCACCATTAAAAATAAAATAAAATGTGCTGGAACAGTTCTACGTCAGTTAAGGCTGAATCACCACGGGGGTTGAATCATTGCTGGGGGCTGAGTCATCACTGGAGGCTAGCTGAATCGTGCCTCTGTACTGATGTTCTATCCCAGAAGTTTAAAGCTTGGCACAAAAATAGGCTGAAGAAAATCACTCAAGTGAGAAAGAATGCTTTAAGTTTAAAATATTTATAAAGAAAAAAAATTTTTTAAAGCTTACTGCTAATAGCATGAGCTAGTTAATTTTATTCTGATATAGCTGGGTTAGCCAGGGAATGTAGTGACGGCAATATTTGACAGACAATGTAGATATGCACACAGGCCTGAACTCAAGGATTACTCTGAAGGAAAGATGAACTTATCACTGCTATTCAAAGTACAGCAAAGGTGAAATTTTCAATGATAAGAGCTTATTTACAATTAAGGACTGCAAATATAAAGAAAAAGAGTCAGTAAGAAAGGAACCTTTGACAGTACTGGCCAATGAGAAGGGGTGAGGATATATTTCTTCCTTACCGCTCCGGCTTTTTTTCTGGTGGTACCCAGGCAACAGAATCCAACATCATGACCTTGGAAGGCAGAGGCATAGTCGTCCAGCTTTTCAAAGTCCACCACTTTTTGATTCTAGACAACAAGGACACCGTTGAATGGAACTTGATGTTATTCTTTAAAATAGCCCTCTACATTTAAAGAATAAATTACAGAGCATTAGTGAAGAGTCTGACCACTTAACATCAAATTTTTGCAAGCTCATTTTCTCTCACCAAAACCCAATTAATCTAAATTTCAAATCATCAATGCACTAATACAAGTCCTGGTACACATAATTGGACTAGGGGTGATTCAGATCTGTAAAGTCAGGTTCAATTATAATTTTCTCTCTGGAAAAATAAAGCACCTGTCTGCATATTACCAAGAGGAGGGATACCAATGCAATGATGTAAAATGTGTGTTAAGGATGGTGTTTGGAACCTCACATACCTACATTGGAGTCTTGGGCCTGCTATTTCCTAAACATGTACTTTGGCCAATTTATTTTTTATCATATGCCTGTTTTTCAAGAATAAAATGTAAATTATAATCTTTCCTTCAGCCCAATCCACGAACCATCCGCACTAAAGGTGGGTGCTTGATAAAAGGGCATATTCCCACACCAATACTTCTGAGTCAGAAACTGCACTTTTTTAACTTGCACCCTTAGAAAGTCTCATGTTCACTAAAACTTAAGCACCACCATCTAACCTAAATTTGTTGTGAAACTTAAAAAAGAAAGTTTGAGAAGTTCCCATCCATCATCTTGGAACTCAAATAAAATGCTCCTTTCCTTCCCTACCATCACCTCTTTCAAAAGAATTTTCCTGGCACTGTACACAATGCTAAAGGAAAATGTTTGCATTAAGTGCCTGATCAAAAGATGTGCCACCAAAACCAAACTATCAAAGCACAGAACTCGATTTCAGTTTCTAATTACCAGAAGTATCGGACACACCCCATGAAGCCAGACTAGGAAGGCTACATGTTCCTGCCTGCAGAGATGTCCATTTTAAGCAGAAAAGTCCCGATGGACCAAGGACATATGCAAAATGACCTGACCTTGGACTTGCAGGAGTCAAGAACGTTTATTTGTGAGACCGTTTGTTATCTGGAATGTTCCACCTGCGAAACCCTGTGGGACCAAGTCCTATAATTAGGGGGTCTCAGGATTATAGTATAATTTACTGAGTTCCACAAATAACTCAGGACTCCCCATGAAGCTCGGGCTTCAAATATTTAGGGTGTTTGCACCACACTGAAGTCTGGCGGGTTGTTTGGTTAGCCACGAAAGGGTAAGTGATAGTCAGGGCAAGGAATATTATTTCACTTCCAGTCTCAAACGCTGCGGCCCTGGGAAGTCAGGCTGGGCAAGTTCTTATATGTGAACCCTATTTCCAATGCCAGAGACAGTTTCTGCTGGACAAAGCATTTCCTGGTTCATTGACAAGGTTAGTGTGGCGTGAGCCGGGAGACAAAACCAGTAGAGTGGCCTGTGTCTCTAGAACTCAGACTGAATGATGCTGAAAGCAATACTGTTCTGTGTCCCCAGCTCCCACTGCTATCCAGGCCCTGCCTAGCCTGAGAGGACCTTGCTCAAGGCCACACAGGGAGGAGAGGCCCGCCTGAACCTACCATCCAGGCCTCCTCCAGCTTCTAGCCACCTCACAGACCGACCTTGGCCACATTTTGACCAAAACCTCTCGCAGCGCCCACCACCGGCAGGCAGTGTTCAACCATTAAACACGAAGCGCTGTCCACCCAGCTGAATGCCTGCGGGCGGGCACACTTGAGGTCTCCAATACCCACCACGTTTGCATAAGCTTCCTCCTCAAAGGTCAGCTTCCTCCGGCCAATGAGGGTGACTCTGGAAAACAGGCGCTGCTCCAGCAACTCCTTCAGGAGCACTTTGCCCGTCTCCCCACTGGCGCCCAAAATAAAGACGGACTTATTCTGCATGCGGAAGTCCTCGCGGAGCCTGGACAGCGCCTCTGGCCCAGCCATGCTACGGAGAGAACATCATCAACAGGTGCAGACCTTAGGGTGTTTAGGAGACAGACGGTCTGGCTTTTACCCCGGGGGGAGCGAGGAGTGGGTGTTCCTCCTGCAGGAGGACAGTCTGGGCCCCGGGAAGGAAGTGCCGAGTCACACCTGCGGGGCCGGCTGCCAGCCCCCAGCTCGGGAGCGCCCACAAACTGCTGGCCCCCGGAGGCCTCTCTCCCCCTTGTCACCCAGGTTCTGAGCTCTCTCCTTCCTCCGCCACAGGGTTGCGGGGCCCAGCTCGGTCCCCCGAGCAGAGGGGTTACCTGCAGCCGGGCCCCGGCCCCGAGCCCGGGCATGGCAGCAGGAGCAGAGCGGCCACCATCGCCGCAACCGCGGCCGCCACCCCCGCGCCCAGCGCTGCTGGCAGTTGCATCCGGGTGTCCCTCCTTCCCCGGGGTTCCACGCCCCCTCGCCCCAGACGGTGGGCGCCCCTCCCAGATGCGCCTTGGGGTGGGGGGGTCGCGGCAGCCACGCCCATGTCCTACCCGGCTGCTGCTGCTTCTTCCTGGTGACCCGGCTGCGTGGCTCCTCGCCCCGCCTACAAGGGCGGGACTTGGGGGGGAAATTGCAAAGTTCTCAGTGCGGCCTGGGTGCTGTCAAGGGGGCGGGAGAGCATGTGCGCTGCACAAAGGCCCTCACACGTCCAGCACCCTCTACCCTGCGTTCTTCTTCACTTCTGGGCTGACCTTACCGATATCCAAGGTCTCAGCCAATAGGGTTTCTCTGGTCCCTTTCTAAAACCTGTAATTTTTCAGTTGGGCATTGGGCATTTTCATCTCAAATGCACCATGTCAAAATGGAAACCTTCCCACCCAACCACTCTGAAGAGGAATAAAACAAAGCTGTTCCTTGCCTTTCTCGGGTGTCACTCTTCCTATGCATTCACACACTCCTCACCCCTTCCCTTTTGGGCCTCCTGGTGAACCAGAGGACAGTGATCATCAACCAACCCTGCCCTGGGAGGTAAGACCCCACATCTATCTCGTTGCTTTTACCCCAGCTCTTGGGAAGGTGCTCAAAAAAAATTCCTTTACATGGAAGAGTTTCTCAATAGTCTATACCTTATATATGAGGCCTAGAAGGAGAGTAAGGGGTTATCTTGTCAAACATCCTTACTTTACAAATGATGCTCAAGGATGAGGTATGACTTGTTAAGTCTCAGCCATGTTCTTTAATGGAGACAACAGAGCAAAGGGTGTTTAAAAAAAAAAAAGGAAGGAGAAAACATGGCAAGTAACTCATGGGCAAAGTGCCCTGCCCACAGTACCCCCTTGTCCTTTAGAGCTCATATTTCCTATATCATGCCACCTCAAAAGATAGTTCCCCGCAGAGGGGACTCTGCTAAGGTACCATGTCTTCTTTCCAACGTGAGGGAGAGCACATAAAGGACCTGAGGGTCCCATGCAGAAGACAGTGAAGGAGCACCAAGTAGGGCAGAGGGTTTGTTCAAGACAGAGGGCTGGGTGAGCAGGGAAGCCACACATGGCATGAACCCTGAAAGTCCAGAAGAGGTGTGGAAATGGTGTATTAGTGTCCTAGGGCTGCCATATCAAATTAGCACAAACTGGGTGGTTTACAACACCAGAAACTCCTTTTCTCACCGGTCTGGGGGCCAGTTGTCTGAAATCAAGGTGTCGAAGAGCCATGCTCCCTCTGGAGGCTGAGAGAGAATTATTTCTCACTTCTTCCAGCTTGTGGAGGCTCTAGGCATTCCCTGGGGGTGGCTGCAAGACTCAATCTCTGCCTATGTCTTCAAATGGTCTTCTCTTTTGTGTGTCTGTGTCTTTGCTCTTTTCTCTTACAAGGATACTTGTCATTGATTTAGGGCCTGCCCACATAATTCAGCATGGTCTAATCTGAAGATCCTTAGCTTAATTATATCTATAAAAATTATTTTCCCACACAAGGTTACATTCACAAGTTCTTGGGGTTGAATTTGGGGGTGGGGAGGACACCATTCAACCTACTACAGATGACAAATAGTACAAATTTTAACCAAATTCCAAACAAAAGAGTTGGTTGACGAGCTACATTCAGTGGGTGGAGCTAGAGCTAGAAGTAGTATGCAGAGGAGCAGGTAAAAATAGAATGCTTTTGGTTGAAGCTCTTGTCAGAGTAACCTACAGGATGAAGGCATGGGCCAAAGCAGGAGAGAGAAAGAGGTAATGCATATGAAAGACCTTATAAAATAACTATCATACTTGCTTACTTGAAGTTCTCTGCAACAATATGGGAAGAGCATATAACTTCAAATGATAAGACCCAGGCATAAGCCCCAGCTGCTACATTTACTAGTATACATTTGGTCAAGTTTTTAATTTTAGTCTCCTCATCTATACATTGGGGATGTACACCAGTATACTGTACAGATTTATGGCACAGTTCAAATTAAATACCACATATGAAGGCAGTATAGGTTGGTAGTTAAGTATATAGGCCATATATATACCTGGTTTAAAATCCTCACTTTTCCATCAGCTAGCTAAATAAGTGACTTTGGGCAAGTTCCTTAGACTTTCTGTTTCTTGGTTTTCCCATTTGTAAAGTATGACTGATAATTATTACCTAAATCATGGAGTTTTTGTTGGAGAGTTAAATGAGATGATCCAAATGAAAGCACTTAGATCTAGTATGTAGCAAGCATGGAATAAATATTATCTTCTTTTGGAAAATAACTTTGTAGTCATGTAAGTACTATGGCAGTGACTTGCAATTCTCACTCCCTATGGGAATCTCTTGAAGCTTTAGAAAAATAAAGATGACTGAGCCTTACCCTAATCCTACTGAATCAGGATCAGTGGTTTTTTTAAGCTCTGTGGGTAATTCTGCTTCATAAAGAAATTCACCAATGTAGGACATGTTATTAGGATCCATTTCCTGATGATATTCATAAGGAGAATAATACAGTCTTCACCTCAGGGAAACCATCTAGTGACCTGAAGCACCCTGAGCTTCTCTTCTCCCTTTTGTAGAAGCACTTATATAACCCTTAGTACCACTAATCACTTTGTAAGTACTCAGTTGTTTAATGCCTGCAACATCCTTATGAAGCAGGAATTATTGTTATTACTGATAAGAAAACTGAGGCACAGAGAGGTTAAGCAGCTCACCAAAAGTCACCCAGTTAGAAAGTGGCAGAGTCAGCACCGGAGCTAGAGTCTTCTGGCTCAAACTACTGCATCAAAAACAGATTCCTTCAAAGCTATAGTGTCTCTCAAAGCTTGTCACCTCTTTAAATCTCGTTTCCTTACCTGTAAAGTAAGGGTTATAACAAGGAAACTTGTGAAAATTAGCAGAGTGATGCATGTAAAGCACTCTGCAATGTCTTTAGTACCTAAGGAGTGTGAAATGAAAATCAGCCACTACTGTTAATAATTTTAATATTATCACTAATTACTCAGTTTCAAGGAAACATAGTGCAGGTTCCAGCTTACATCTAACCAAGAATCTGAAATACCTGAGCCTGTTTGTCCAATGGCTGGGGCGGGACACCTGATTCAAGCCAACGTGGGATCTGACACTTGCTTTCACTGCCCGAGCCTCTGTTCCTGCCCAGTGGCCATGTGAAAGAGTCCTACAGTGCACAGGGAAACCTGGAAAGCTAATGGGCCATTCCCCATGAACAAGCAGAAAGCTCTGCAAAACACTGAAGAACAAGGGCCCTTTTAAATAAAGGAAAAGTGAATGCTTATGTTTTCCTCTTCCCTTTAATTTCTCAGGGAATTCAGAGTCTTGGGGAGAGAGAGAGAGAGAGAGAGAGAGAGAGAGAGAGAGAGAGAGAGAAGGCAGTTTTGCCAGATAATACATGTGACACATACTTCCCCAAAACACCTAGGTACATTTTATAAGTTGTCTCTAAGAACAGAAGTGGAAGGAAATTCAAACTGGTAAGGTTCATTACAGCCTAGTAAAACTGGGGACAGAACTTTTTACAATTCCTGACACAAGTACTGATTAAAATAACATGCAGAAAGGGAAAACAAGTTTAATCTGTAAGGGTGTGTGCGTGTGTGCGTGTGTGTGTGTGTGTGTGTGTGTGCGCGCGCGTGCAAGTGCGATCTGTATGGGTATGTAGAAACTAAATCCAGATTCGGTTTTCTAGAAGCATCAGCATTCTTAATTACTTTCCACCACAAAGCACAAGAGGGCGCCAGAGAAGGTGGCCTTTTTGTTTTCCCTGGAAACTACTAGTGTCAGAAAATTCTCTGATCTTTTTCTATGAAGACTCTTACTATTTAGTTCTCTTAATTTTCTTAAAAAAAAAAATGAAGTGACTATGTGCATAAGTTTACTGGCCAATACTTTCGGGCGAGGTGGGTAGCTCACAAATGAAAAAGATAAAATAAGTAAGCAATGTTGGAGAAGGCAGAGGGTAAAGGAGACTGGTAAATGATGAGTCCATTCCTTTGTCAAACATTGATTAGTTGCTTTCTCTGTGCCTACTAGTTAGATGCTATGGGTGCAAACAGAAATGAACCCAAAATTTTGTGTTGAACTCATTAATAATATCAGAAGTAAAACTTTTCATGATACTTTATTTTTTTTTGCAACTCTCCTTATCCCCTTCATCTATTCACCTATTAACATCTTCAGAGGAACTCTGTGTGGTAGGTAAGCAAAAGGATTTGGTTTCATTCTCGGTTCTGCTACTTTCTATTAACCTTTCTGGGCCCTAGTTTCCTCATTTGTTAAATCGGATGATTACAATACCTACCTCATTGGGTGTTGTGAAGATTAAATGAGGATCCATGCAAAGTGCTTGAAACTGAGTCATATTTAACAGCTCAGGGTCTATTAATTATTATTCAGATACTACCCATCCTCGGAAATCCAACTGAAATGAGAGAGGAAGAGAAAGTGAGCCTTTATTTGATAGAGTTATTTAGGCCAATAGGTTGTCTTTTGTTTCAATGACTTGCAACTGAAAGAATCCTGATTGATACAGCAGCTATACTTCTGAATGTCCTAATTTGTGTCAGTTACTGTGCTAAGTGCTTTCCACATTTTAACTGTTATCTTTTAATCATCACAATAGCTCTATGAGGTAGAGATGAGGTAGGTAATAATATTATTCCCATTTTACAGATGAGGAAACTAAAAGTAACTCATCTAAGATCACACAACTAATAAATAGAAGAATTAACATTGATCCAGACTAACTGGAGCTTCTCTGACCCAGCTTTGTCAGCATTACAGACTCCAGAACTCACTGGTTGTCAGAGAACAGAGGAATAAATATGAAGGACACTAGCTAGGACTTTCTTCTCCTCCCCAGGATTGAGAGTTTCTTTCCACAGGCCATCCTCTTACTCTTACCATTGTCAAAACCTCTTATTTTACAGTAAGAATGGATCCCAGGAAGCAGAGAAGAATAGGTTTTTAGTACTTAGGACTTGATCCTGTCTTTGGCCTTGGGTCATGCTGCCACCTGACTCTCCAAGGATTGACCCCTAGCCCCAGTTCCCCTTGACAGGTAGACTCTGGTATAGGGTTCTGCACTTGCTAAGGTTCCCCATCACAGGGGCTAGGACAGGAGTTATCTCAACTCTTCTGACATATGAGAGTATTGGCCTAACCACGGGGAATTCCTTGCCCTGATCCCTTCCCCACACTCAGAGAAATAGCTCTCTAATTTTGTTTGAAAGAATGTCCTTATTGTGCATAAATAAATACACATCTTTGAAACAAAACAAACTGAAAAAAGCAAAAAAGTGTTACTGCTATGCTTATTCCTGTCATCATAAAGTTAAGGATATTTCCATTGTATGAATTGTAAATTAGTAGACAGCTACAGTACCTTTTGGGGAAAGAAGTAACAGCAAAAAAAAAAGAACAAAACAAAAAACACAAACAATTATTTAGAATTCTTAACTGACACAGGAGGGAAAGAAAAGGCATTAAAAATTATTAAGAATTTTATCCTGGTGTTTAGTTATACAACAGATTTAGTTATATAATTGATTGAGACAGGAAACCTAGTGTAAAGACTTCATTTTATGATCATGAGTTTAAATATAGATGTATTGTATTAAATAAGAAAAGACATTCATATACAAGTAGCCATAGAAAACTGGATTCCTTGCCCTTATTCACGAATGAAGAAAGTAGAAGTGAAAACTTTGAAATAAGACATAAAAAACTCAGGTGTTTAATGAGTCAGAGAAGGAACCAAACTGCTTCAAGGAAATCAAGGAAAATGTGGGGTTGGAAACTCTTCATTTTACAACCTAAGAATCTCTAATATTTTTGCTGGTTGAGAATAAGCAATGGGAGATAGGGGGAGTTGTTGGAAACTGATCATTGTCCCACTAGCAGAAAGGTGTGGACAAGGAGCCCAGAAAGCTGATTAACCTTGGAAGCTCCGAAAGGTCAGAGTTAATCACTCACTGTTTAGTTGAGACATTGGTAGCTGAAGCAGCCTCCACCTGTTAGTCTTATGTAAATTCTTGCTGATTGGCTATTATTGGAATTGCCTGCCTAAAGGCTATGGGTGTATCCCCATAATCTTTTTAAAAAAATATATTTTATTGATTTTTTACAGAGAGGAAAGGAGAGGGATAGAGAGTTAGAAGCATCAATGAGAGAGAGACATCGATCAGCCCCCTCCAGCACACCCGCTACTGGGGATGTGCTCGCAACCAACATACATGCCCTTGACCAGAATCGAACCTGAGACCCTTCAGTCCGCAGGCCGATGCTCTATCCACTGGGCCAAACCGGTCTCGGCCCCATAATCTTAATAAAAGGGATAGCAAGGCCAGAGCTGGGTGTAATCCTCTCTTGGGCTTCCGCCTGACCCCCAATTCCCAAATTAATACTTTTCTAGTCTCTTTCATTTATGTGCAGCCTCCTTCAGAACCCAAACCCTGAGCATTGCGGGATGTGAAAGAGGTTCCCACAGGGAGTTAAGGCAAAAATAAGGAATTAGGATAGAAAGGTGGTGATTATGAGATATTAATTCTTAGATAGCAATCATTTAAAAAGAGGGATGTGGTTTGAGGATAAAATGGCAGCAGCAGGGTTAAATGGTTATCTCTGTGTTAATAGTTCATCAGTTTGATGAAATTAAAAGTTACAGCCTGGCTGGCATGGTTCAAGGGTTGGGCATTGACTTAAGAACCAGGTCATGTTTCGATTCCCATTCTCTCATCATTGATATTTCTCTCTCTCTCCTCTCTCTCCCTCCCCTCTCTGAAATAAATAAAAACATTTAAAATACAAAACGAATGTGAGTTTTCTTTTTGTGGGGGAGATTTTTAAAAATGTATTTTTTATTGTTGATAGTATTACACCTATCTCCCATTTTCCTTCCCCCCCTACACCAACCATGCCCTCCCCCTCCTCCCAGTGTTTTTCTTGACCACATTGGACAACTATGGGAACAGAGTATTTGAAAACATTACATACTTGATAACTCTGGTCAAAAATCCTTTTTGTTGGCTTCTTCCATATAGTCACACTGTAGGAGCTACACACACACACACACACACACACACACACACACACACACACACACACACGTTAACTGATAGATATAGCTACTCTACTCTTAAAATGAGCGTGTTTCCCTCAGATTCCACAGCCACCCTCTGTCCATCCCTAAGGGCAAGGCAGGGTTTTATTATTGTGCTGGAATTGACCTCGAGCTATAAGATCTGGGGACTCATACTGGTTTTGCAACTTGCCAGCCATTTGGCCGGCTGGCCTGCCTTGGACAAAATGCTGAGCCTCAGGAAAGTTCCATTTCCTGGGGTGTAAACTAGAAATAATCTCCTATTTTTTTGTGTGTGTGAGGATCAATAATATGTTTACGAAAAGAATGGAAAACCAAATATGTATATAAGGGAAGATATAAATTGAATTCATATCATTTCAGTAAAAACAATTTAATCATCTCATTTGATGACTGCATTTCTTATATTGATTGGCTTGTGTGAGAAGCATAGGATTTGGCTGAATGTGAATGGGAAACAATTTGGAAGAAAGCAATTTGGTTGACATTACCTTTGTTCATAGGACAATTTGGTCAAAATAATATTTTAATGAAGAAAACTTAATTTTCTCAGTTATTGGTTTTACTGAAATGGCTATTTTTGTTTACTCTGGGAGAGTCTTTTTACATCTTCTAGCACTTTTGTCATTTTTAAAGAGCTCAGAGTTTTTTTATTTTTTCTGTTTAAGTGAATTTTAGGGATAGCTTTGCGTTGGGTTTTTCAACTGTTTGGCCATTTGTCAAAATGTGTTTGCTCTCAGGAGATCTGATTAACATTGATTCCTTATTTATAACTGGGAATTCATAATTAAGTAATAATAAAAATAAATTGCCAGAACACAGTCAACTTCTCAGCTTGATAAATATTGCAGCTTTCCTTTCAAACATCTGAGCTCTTGGAAACTAGCTGCTTTTGGGGTCTTTTTACCACTTTTATGCAGTTTACTGTTGAGAGAAAACAATGAAGGGAAGAAAATCTTGAGTGCAGGGGAGGAAGCATTGAGGATTCCAGCATGGACAAAGACACCATTATCTGCTAAGAGCCTTCTAAAACCTCCATTTACATTTAAAACTAGCAGGCAAACTCAACTGTTGAAGTGGAAAAGGGAAGTTTGGGTGGGAGGAAGGCACTGAAAGGATTTGTAGTCTTGATGCTGTAAACTCGGTCAAAGCACAAGAGGGCAGTGCAGTGCTAACTATCTCAACACTAACTGTGAAATCTTACAGACTGGCACCTAAACAGGATGTTCAGGGGAACTTCTGTAATACTATCAGCAATAAAAAAGATATATATATATATACATTTAATAAAAAATAAAGTTGAACTCATAGTAGAATGGTGTTTGTCAGGGAGTGGCAGGTGGGAGGAATGGGAAAGGTTGGTCAAAGTGTACAAACATTCTGTAAAATGAAGGTTTCAGGACACGGGGTTCTTGGGACAATGATTAAATGGGACAGTGTATAGAAGCGCCCAGGATATCATAGATGCAACGTAACTGATAACAATTATTGTCACCAAATTTTATTTTCACATTACTTATCATTTCCAAACAAGACAAGTAATACACAATTTGATTACAACGGCAAACAATTCATTTTCATCCTCTTCATGGGCGAAAGGTATAATTAGCTTAGCTTTGCCACATTGATTCTCATGCTGAAAAATACCATTTCATGACAATGGAGAATGATAATATAACTCATTCAAATACAGAAATTAGAGTTCTTGCAGAACCACAACTAATGAAATTGCCTTATTATGTGTTAAGATGATGTTAAAGAAAGATTTATGGGTAGAGACTGGCAGGTCAAGATTTTTTCTTGTCAAATCCCATTTTTGTGTGAAATACAAGTACCTGATTGAATAACAACATAACTAGTATCGATAGTGGTAGTCCTTACTTTTTCCAAATGGCAAGACAATTCATTTCATCTTAACTGATAAAAAGAATTTACCTGGATATCCAATAGCCATGATGTCAATCATAATAAGATTCTACAGATAAATCACTCAACAAACAAATGTTGCCTGGTGAAAGTTTAATATATATTTACTAGAGACCCCGTACACAGATTCGTGCCCCTGTGCGGTCCCTCAGCCTTACTTGTGGGGATCAGGCCGAAACCAGCTCACCAACATCCCCCAAGGGGCCCTAGATTGTGAGAGGACAGTTCTCGGGTGATGCACCCTGGAATTGGGCTCCCCACTCTCTGGTTCCAGGTTGTCACTGGAGAACTGCTACTGCCAAGTCACCGAAATATGGTAGCTCCTGCATTGAGCGTCTGCCCCCTAATGGTCAGTGTGAGTCATAGCTACTGGCCAGTTGGCCGGTCGGCAGTCACTTTCAGGGAGAAAGGGAGAGGGAAAGAGAGAGAAGCATCAATGATGAGAAAGAAGCCTCCTGCACTTCCCACACTGGAGATCAAGCCCACAACCCAGGTATGTGCCCTGACCGAGAATCAAACCATGACCTCTTGGTCCATAAGTCTATGCTCAACCACTGAGCCATACCATCCAGGCCCTAGTGAAAGTTTAATGAAAAGAACACCAAAGACTGGAAGAAGTCACTGAAGCTCCCTGGTCCACTAAAGATTATTGTGTGAGGACTTGCTTGGTGTGGTTCAGTTGGTTGGGCATCATCCTGTACACCGAAAGGTTGCTGGTTTGAATCCCAGGTTTTGGGTTCCATCCCTAGTAGGGGGCATGCAGAAGGCAGCTGATTGATGTTTTGCTCTCACATCGATATTTCTCTTTCTCTCTCTCTCCCCACCTCTTTCTCTAAAAATAAACAAACAAAAAATCCAACAAGAGAATTTAACATTTAATAGCAGTAAGTATTCTGTGGGCTCAGAAAAAGTTCTATCCGCCACTAATGACCTGGACAAATTCAGTCTGAATCAAGAATTCATTTAGGAATTGAAAAGTGGAATGATTTAAGCTTATTCCCAAATTGTATATAAACAATTAAAAAGAAGAGAATGAAGTTTCCTGATAGTAGTTTAAATTTCTTTTGTTGATCTAAAAAACACTATGTTCATAAAATTTTAAAATCTTACTTTTTAATTAAAATATAGATTCTGCCTCATATCCTTTTTGGCACAAATCCAGCTAACTGTAAATAAATGAAATAAAATAAAAAATAGTAATTTAACGTTAAAATAAACACATGCTTGTGTTAAAATAATTACATTTGCTTTTAAAAAGAAAAAAATTCAAAATGCAAGCATTTATTTGAAGATAATATAATTTTGGCAATAGTTCTGTTATGCTGATACAACAAAAAATAACCCCCGTATACCAATGTTACATTGAAGATGATTCACCATCTTTCCCAGTAACTTTAAAAACGTGAGACTTAATTAACTCTGCTTATTACCAAATCGCCATTCAGTTTTCTAATGTGCTACAAAATTACTATTTTAAATGTATTATGCTTTTGTATTGAAATGCACACTGCAATGATCTGAGTTGCAACAAAAACAAAAATGGGTTCTTGGTAGGAAAACTAGTGATTTAAATCCAACCTACACTAATAATAATAATAATAATATATAAGTAATATACTAATAATAATAATAATAATAATAATATCAACCTTACTTTAATTCAAAGAGAAGAGTGGTTATCAACTGGATAACTATGGTTAGTGGCCACATGCATAACTTCATCTGCAAACCAAATTCCTCAGTTTAAAATTGGATGGCTCTTTCTTTTGGAATTGCATGGAGATCACACATTTTAGACAGGGTCAACATGAATTCATTCTGTTGGTATTACTCTCTTTCTCTGGGATAAGATGGACTGCCAAAGAACATTAGTTCCTTCTGTGGTCATGGTTCAAAAGTGGAGTAAATTGTGAGTAAAACATGCCAATTGTCAGAAACAGATGCTTTAAGATGGGTAAGTCATTCTTGACAAGGTAACCAAAGCTCTTGGGATGATGATATGCCCTTAAAATATGGATTCCAGAATTTAAGAGTTGGATGAGCCTTTAAGTCACTTAACTCTTTCTGCAGCCCTTGTTCAGATTAAGTTAGAGACTCTTCTGAATTTGTAAAACTCCCCAAAGATGAAGATTCTACTCCTATCTGACTAATTGATTCTAAGTGCTTACTAAACAGATGTTTAAGTCCTTTCAGAGAGTTCAAAATGAATCTGATATTTTTTTGTAAGAGTTCCCATAAATGTCCATATATTGTATATACACCATGCTGTTGTAAAAACAGCTTTGAACTTGAGATCCAAAGATCTGGACTTGACACATACTATTTGGCCATCAGCAAGTCCTTTATTTTTGCTGGGGCTCAGTTTCCTTATCTATAAAGTAAAGCTAACTTATCCTTATGGATCTCTGAGGAGGTTGTGAGAATTTAATGAGCTAAGGCAAGTGAAAATATGCAATAATTATAAGGCTGCAGAATTTTATCTTAAGCCTTATTATATTTAAAAATTTTAGAAAGAAATAAAGATTTAGGCTTTAGTTCTTAAGTGATTATGCTACTAGGAATTTTGGTTATGATTGTTTTCAGTACACTAGAAATACTACTCACTCAGGGCTCTTTTCCCTATGCCTAAAATCTACAAAATTTCAACATCTATCCATTGCTCTTAGACTTTTTTCAAGCACTTTGTGAACTGTAAATCATTGTACAAATTAAGCTGTTACTAAAATGGCTAGTGCTATTATACTAAGAGCCAGTGAGCCACCAGTTTTAGGAAAGCATGAGGCTAGATTATATAATAAGGGCTGGGCTGAGAAATTTTATTTTTGAAACCTATAAGGCATATTCTTTATGAATAAATCTGATTTCCAAGAAACTTGACTATCCAGAGGATCACATGATTCCAACATGCTAGTAGTCAGCATCCCTAAGGTCAATGGATCATGGTGACCAGCAAAGAAGCAAGAAAAGTAATTGCTGTGTTATATAGTGCTTCATGGTTTTCTCTTCCATTTATTACAAACTAAATGTATAAGAAACCAAGATGGCAGCATAAGTGAACACTTAAACTGCTGCCTTGCACAATAATTTCAAAACTACAACTAAAAGACAGAACTGACATCATCCAGAACCACAGGAAAGTTGGCTGAGTGGAAATTCTACAACTTGAAGGAAAGAGAGGGGCTCACGGAGACTCAGAGGAGCTGTAAAAACCTAAGCAGGAGGAAGACAGAACCTCCCAATTGTGCTGAAATCCAATTTCAACTGCACTGAATCCCAGTTTCAGGCAAGAACCTGGGGACCCAGACTCATACAGGTTCCTAAGTGCATGGAAACTCAGGGGAGCTGTGAAAGGCAGAGATCTGGAGGTGCTCGAGTGCGATTGTGTGCAGAGCAGGCTGCAACGATTACCTAGGGACTCTGAGACCCAGGGGCTATGTAGGGCAGTGCTGGTGGGAAGTCAAGGCTATCTGCTCAGCCCTGAGATTATGCCCCATCCAAGCTGAGCACGAAGGCTTTTGCAGTTTTGCACGTCTTGTATCATAAGGCTGATTCCAGCACAGAAGTTCTCCTGGTGTAGAAACAGCTGGTCCTCACAACCAATTGGCTTGGAGATCAATCCCCCACAGTGATATCAACAACAATCAAGACTTAACTATGGGAGAATCCAAAATGGTGGCATAGGTAAACACCTACACTGCTGCCTCGCACAACAATTTCAAAACAACTAAAAGACAGAATGGACATCCAGAACCACAAGAAAGCTGGCTGAGTGGAAATTCTACAACTAGAAGAGAAGAGAGGGGCTCACAGAGACCCATAGGAGCTGTAAAAAGCTGAGGTACAGAGATGTGTGGGTGGAGAGAGCGGGTGCCAGAGAACCTGGCTGGCTTTCTCTGGAGGGAGGGAGACAAAGACTCCCAACTGCATTGAACCCCTTATCCTATGGCACTGAACCCCAGGTCCAGGTGAGACTCATACGGGAGGGAGTTTGGACTGTGAAAAGAGAGATGTGCACAGAAATTTAGGGGAGTTGAGAAAGGCCAGAAGTCTGGTGGCACACACAGTGCTGTGTGCAGAAGACCAACTGCTGATTGTGCTGCTGGCTTTCATGCATGGGCAGGAGACAGAGCCTCCCAACTGTGCCACTTCTAACTCCACTAAAACCCAGTTTCGGGTGAAACCCTGGGCACCCAGACTCATATAGTCCTGGAGCCCAGGGGAGCCAGAAGGCAGCAGTGTAGAGGCACTGCAAGCAAGAACAGGGACCACTCCAGTGATTGCCCAGAGTCATGTTAGACCCAGGGGCTGTGGAGGGCAGGGCCAACTGGAGGGCAAGGCAGTCCGTTAAGCCCTGAGACTCCACCCATCCCAAGCTCAACAGAGAGGCTTTTGCAGTTTTGCAAGTCTTGCGTCATAAGGCTGAATCCAACACAGAAGTTCTCCCGGCATAGTGAAAATGCGGAGACAAAGGAAGAGATCACAAACAAAATAAATGGAGGAAAACAAACAACTGGATATAGAGTTCAAAAACACAATTATAAGATTTTTAAAGAATATCCTAGAAAAGATGGATAAAGTTAGCGAGACCCAAGAGGAGGAGATGAAAAAGGACCAACTAGAAATTAAACATACATTGACTGAATAAAAAATATTATAAAGAGACCTAACAGCAGACTAGAGGAAAGCAAGAATCAAGTCAAAAATTTAAAATATAAAGAATCAGAAAACACTCAACTGGAAAAGCAAGAAGAAAAAGAATCCAAAAATGTGAAGATAATGTAAGGAGCCTCTGTGGCAGCTTCAAGCATACCAACATCAGAATTGTGAGGGTGCCAGAAGAAGAAAAAGAACAAGATACTGAAAGCCTATTTAAACAAATAATAATGACTGAAAACTTCACACATTTGGTGAAAGAAATAGACTTATAAGTCCAGGAAGCACACAGAACCCCATATAAAAGAAATCCAAAGAGGACCACACGAAGACACATCATAATTAAAATGCCAAGAGCAAAAGACAAAGAGAGAATATTAAAAGCAGCAAGAGAAAAACAGTTAATTATCTCCAAGAGAGCACCCATATAACTGTCAGCTGATTTCTCAACAGAAACGATGCAGGCCAGATGGAAGTGGCAAGAAATATTCAATGTGATGAATAGCAAGAACCTACAACCAAGAATAATCTATCCAGCAAAGCTATCATTCAGAATTGAAGGGCAGATAAAGAGCTTCACAGATAAGAAAAAGCTAAAGGAGTTCATCAACTCCAAACCAGTATTATATGAAATGCTGAAGGGTACTCTTTTAGAAGAGGAAGAAGAAAAAGG
>PVJN01038021.1:0-20585 GCA_004026805.1 Lasiurus borealis
AAAAAGTCTACCTTTGATTTACATTTCAAGTCATGAAGTGGTAAAATACTCATGATATTTTTAAGAAGCAACCTAAAATGAGTTCAGTTGGTTGGCATAATACAATAAAAAATTAGAAAATTTAAGAAACATCCATACCTAAATTCATGAACAGAAGGAATATGTGTTGATTCTAAATTGTACTTCTGGTATTTTTTTTGTAGAACCAGATGTAATTTAAATCTAATACGTTTGCCTTGGTTTTATTGAACGGTGTTTTAGACATTTACTTCCTATAACTGGATTGACTAGGGAATAAACTTGCGAAGGTGAGAATTTCAGAAGAAGATCTGAAAGTATTACTAAGTAAGATATTTTTGAGAGCTGAAAATAGTGCAGCACAAACCTTAGAAATAATGGAGCATCAAATATTACCACCATGGTAACACCAATAAAAATATTATAGAGGCAGAAAAAAAAAATGGTGGCGAAATAGATGGAGCTTTGTTGCTGGGCAGAGGGAGAGAGAGCAGCTGAGAATCACACGGGGAGTGTTTGTTGGCAAGTTAAGAGTCAGTTATCCTCCAGGAGAAAGTGGGGGGACTGCTGGATGGGCCTCTCTTGACCAGGCAGCCCCAATGCCATGGGGTTTTTGTTGGGCAGAGCAACCAGTGCAAACTCGGAGACCACGCCATCTTGCAGAGGGAGGTGGATGTCTGTGGCAGTCTGAACGATGTGGCTGAATCACTCACCAAACAGCCGGGGACCCAGATTACGGCTCTCCAATCAGCGCAGACACGCAGGCAGCGGATTCAGAGTTCCACACGGCACACAGAAAGGTCAGATTTCACCTGGGATAAGGTGAGGTTTCCTGCCCCTCAGAACAGAGACGTGCACACTGTGAGAACTGGGCTGTGGGAAAGCTGCCTCTGGAGAGGTCTTTGGAGGTGGGGCAGTGCATGATCCCTAAGTGTGGAGGCAATCTCTCAGAGCTGTTCACAGAAGGGAGCTCTGGAAAATGACTCATTTTTATCTGAGGCAGAGGGACAGCTTGGGAATTATTACAATGTCCCGGCTGCAAAATCCCGGTTTTGAGAACCAGAGTAGCAGGATCTGAGCACAGCCTAGAGAGGTCCTGTGCTTTGTCTCAGAGATCAATTCCGAAACACTGCCACTCAGTGGATGACGAACAAATTGACCTCGCATAACGACAAAAGAATAAAGAGATTAAACCATGAACAGTGCAACACAGGGTACTGCAATACCTTCTCTACAGGGAAACAGGAGTGCCAAGAAGAATAATAGTGGAAGTGAATGACCATTCTATTTCTTTTTCTTTTTTTAATTTTTTTTTTATTTTTCATTTTTACATATTTTAATTAAAAGACTATTTTTTTTCTTTCTGCCTCAGTTGATTTTACCTTTTTAATTATTACACTTTTGCTTTCAACTAGTATTATTACTACTATTATTTCACCTTTTTGGAAAAAAACAACTGTCATTTTGTTTTCTCTTTATTTTACTTCGGGATTAGAGTTTTACATTCTATTTTCATCTTTCCTTTAGCATAATTTTACTCCAACTCAACTCTACCTTTAAGCCAACACTTTCCTCCTAACTCTCCCCATTTTGTTGTCTTATTTCTCTTTCCCTTTTCCAACTTTAGATTCTCCCTATTCTTTCTTTTTACTTGCTTAAAATTTCACCCCTTTTATATATCTAATTTCAAATCCCCTACTACAAGTCCATACAAACCTCTCTCTTCTTGTCTTCACTAGCCAAAAAGTTGTTTTTTCTCTATGTCCTTTTGTTGCTATTTGCCTGAACAGTAATTATATCAATATTTTGTACTTTTTCGTGAGATTGTTTTAGCTTATTCTACTTGTTTCATTTTGCTTTTTGCTTGCATTGTTTTTTACCTTTCTTTTCCCTCACCTCCCTCGATACCAGTTGTTATTTGTAGTTTGTATTAATCTCTAGGTACTGGTTGCTGGCCTTAATTGGGATTAGTGACTGTTCTATTGGAGTTTTCTCCTGACATCTATATTTTGTTCCCCTTTTTTCTCTTATCTGCCTTCTTTTCTCTCTGACTTTGTTTCTCTTTCTCTTTTCTTTTTCTTCTTCTCCTTTTTTTTAAATTTAATTTTATTTTTTCTTCATTTATTTATTTTTTTTTCTCCGTCTCCCAATTTGATTTTGGCACTTCTTTCCTTTCTTTTTATCTCAATCTCCTCTTCTTCTTTCTATACTTATCCCTAATTTGACTTTCATTGGTGGTCACCTTATTGGTAATTATTAACATTGTGAATACATTTCTGTTCAGTGCCCTGTGTGCTGTTCCGGGTCGTGTTGTAGTTTGTGACTTTGAATCAATGTAGGAGAGAGAACTACATAACCAGACACCTGGATAAGAAAAACAATGGGCAGAAGAAAAAATAGCCTGCATACGACAGATAGGCAGGTATCACCAGAAAAGGAATTAAAGGAAATAGAAGCAGAAATAAGCCTGCCAGAGAAAGAGTTCAGAGAAATGATCATAAGGTGGATGAAAAGAATGGAAGACGAAATCGACAATCTGAGTAAGAACCAAGAGGAAATGAAGAAGAAGCATGAAGAAATGCAAAAAGAAATAAAAAATGACATCACTGCTTCAAAGAACTCAATAGAAATCATCAAAAGTAGACTAGAAGAAGCAGAGGACTGCATCAGTGAGCTAGAACACACGGTAGAAAAAAATAACAAAGTACAGAAGCTTCTAGAAAAAAAAGTTAAAAAGCAAGAGGAGACCCTAAGGGAACTTTGAGATAACATGAAAAAAAAAACAACATTCGCATCATAGGAGTTCCAGAAAGAGTGGAAACTGAACAAAGATTAGAGAACCTGTTCGAAGAAATAATGACAGAAAATTTCCCTAATATAGGAAAGAAAAAACCCATACAAAACCAAGAAGCTCACAGAGTCCCAAGTAAAAGGAATCCCACAAAACCGACACCAAGGCACATTTTAATAAAATTGGCAAACAGTAACGACAAAGCAGGAATCTTAAAAGTGGCCAGAAAGAAACAGAAAGTTACCTATAAAGGAACCCCCATAAGACTAGCTACTGATTTTTCAACAGAAACTCATCAGCCAGAAAAGAATGAAATGAATATACAAAGTCATGCAAAGGAAGGGTCTGAATCCAAGAATACTGTACCCTGCAAGGCTTTCAATAAAAATTGAAGGTGAAATCAGAAGCTTCACAGACAAAAAAGGACTAAGGGAATATATTACCACAAAACCAGCATTGCAAGAAATGTTAAAGGGTCTGCTGTAATAAAAACAAATAGGAAGTGAAGAAGGAACTCTGGGCTAAAGACTAATGATGGTGACAGATAAATACCTATCAATAATAACTTTAAATGTAAATGGATTAAATGCTCCAATTAAGAGACATAGGGTAATCGATTGGATAAGAAAACGTGATCCACATATCTGCTGTCTACAAGAAAACCACATCAGGAAAAGAGATGCACACAGATTGAGGGTGAAGGGATGGAAGATGGTATTTCAGGCAAATGGAAATGAAAAAAAAGCTGGAGTTGCAATACTTATATCTGACAAATTAGATCTCAAAGTGAAGGACATAACAAGAGATAAAGAAGGCCACTTCATAATACTAAAGGGAACAATCCAACAAGAAGATATAACTCTGGGAAACATATACGCACCCAATATAGGAGCACCTAAATACATAAAAAACTCCTGGAGGGCAATAAGGGAGAGATTGACAGCAATACAATGATAGTAGGAGACTTTAATACCCCACTGTCACCACTGGACAGATCCTCTAAACAAAAAATCAACAAAGAAACATCAATCCTAAATGACTCACTAGACCAGATGGAATTAATTGATATCTACAGAACATTTTACTCCAAAGCCACAGAATATACATTCTTCTCCAGTGCACATGGGTCATTTTCAAAGATAGATCACATATTGGGTCATAAGAAAAGTCTCTTCAAATTCAAGAACATAGAAATCATAACAAGCATTTTTTCAGACCACAGTGGCATAAAACGGGAAATCAACTATAATAAAAACAATAGAAAGAAATCAAACACATGGAGACTAAACAGCATGCTATTAAACAATGACTGGGTAACCAGAGAGATCAAGGAAGAAATAAAAAACATCATGGCAACAAATGACAATCAGAACACAACAATATAAAATTTATGGGACACAGTGAAAGCAATCTTGAGAGGGAAGTTCATAGCCCTACAAGCCTACTGCAAAAAAAACAGGAAACAATGGTATTAAATTAACTAATCCTATAACTCAAAGAGCTAGAACAAGAGCAACAAGATAATCCCAGTGTATGCAGAAGGAAGGAAATAGTAAAGATCAGAGCGGAGATAAACAACTTGGAGACCAAAGAATCAATTCAAAAGATCAACAAAACCAAGAGCTGGTTCTTTGAAAGGATATACAAGATTGATGGACCTTTAGGAGGCTTACCAAGAAGCAAAGAGAGAAGACCCAAATAAACAAAATCAGAAATGAAAGAGGAGAAATAACAACAGACCCTGTGGAAATACAAAGGATTGTTAAAAAATACAATGGACAACTCTATTCCAACAAATTGGACAACCTGCAAAAAATGGACATTTTCCTAGAAAAATATCACCTTCCAAAACTCAATGAGGAGGATTCTAAACATCTCAATAGTCCAATAACTATGGAAGAAATTGAAGCAGTCATCAAAAATCTTCCAGCAAATAAAAGCCTGAGACCAGATGGCTACACAGGAGAGTTTTATCAAACATTTAAGGAAGAATTAAAACCTATCCTCCTCAGACTATTCAAAAACATTCAAGAAGAAAGAACACTTCCAAACACCTTCTATGAAGCCAGCATCACCCTAATAGCAAAACCAGATAAAGACAACACAATGAAAGAGAATTATAGGCCAATATCTCTCATGAACATAGATGCCAAAATCCTCAACAAAATTCTAGCAAATCGGATCCAGCAGTACCACAGAAAGATCATACACCATGACCAAGTAGGATTTATCCCAGGAATACAGGGATGGTACAATATCCACAAATAATAAACGTGATATATCACATAAACAAAAGGAGAGATAAAAATCACATAGTCATATCAATTGACGCAGAAAAGCATTTGACAAAATCCAACACCCTTTCTTGATAAAAACTCTCAGCAAAGTGGGAATTGAAGGATCATACCTGGACATCATAAAAGCCATATATGATAAACCCACAGCTAACATCATACTCAATGGGCAAAAACTAAAACCATTTCCCTTAAAAACAGGAACAAAACAGGGATGCCCACTCTCACCTCTCCTGTTCAACATAGTACTGGAAGTATTAGCCATTGCAATTAGACAAGAAGAAGAAATAAAAGGCATCCAAATTGGAAAAGAAGAAGTAAAGCTGTCCTTATTTGCAGATGACATGATATTGTACATAAAAAACCCAAATGACTCCATTCCAAAACTAATTAACTTAATTAATGAATTTGGCAACGTAGCAGGATGCAAAATTAATGATAAGAAGTCTGTGGCACTTCTATACACTAATAGTGAAATTACAGAAAGAGAGACTGAAAAAGCAATCCCATTTACCATCGCGCCAAAAATATTAAGATACCTAGGAATAAACCTAACTAAAGGGGTAAAATACCTATATGTAGAAAACTACTGGACACTGAAAAAAGAGATAGAGGAAGATGTTAACAGATGGAAGAGCATACCATGCTCATGGATTGAGAGAATCAACATCATTAAAATGTCCATACTACCCAAAGCAATCTATAGATTCAATGCACTACCCATTAAAATACCAATGAGATATTTCATAGACCTAGAAAAAATTCTTCATAGATTCATCTGGAACAAAAAAAGACCACTAGTAGCTACAGCAGTTCTGAGAAAGAAGAATAAAGTAGGTGGGATCTCAATACCATATTTCAAGCTATACTACAAAGCAACTGTTCTCAAAACAGTCTGGTAGTGGCACAAGAACAGACATATAGACCAATGGAATAGAATAGAGAACCCAGATATCCACCCAAACCACTATACTCAACTAATATTTGACAAAGGAGGCATGAACATTCAATGGAGCCAAGATAGCCTCTTCAATAAATGGTGTTGTGAAAATTGGACAGATACATGCAAAAAAATGAAACTGGACCACCAACTTACACCAAATACAAAAATAAACTCAAAATGGATATAGGACTTAAACATTAGAAGGGAAACCATAAAAATACTAGAGGAATCCACAGGCAGCACAATCTCAGACATATGCTGAAAGAACTTCTTCACTGATACTGCTCCAGAGGCAATGGAAGCTAAAGAAATAATAAACAAATGGGACTACATCAAAATAAAAAACTTTTGCACAGCAAATGAAACCATCAACAAAACAACAAGAAAGCCCACTGTATGGGAGAACGTATTTGCAAATCTTATCACTGATAAAGGTTTAATCTCCAAAATCTACAGCCAACTAATGCAACTTAATAAAAGGAAGATAAACAATCCAATAAAAAATGGGCAATAGACCTAAATAGAACCTTTTCAAAAGACGACAGAAGGAAGGCCAAGAGACACATGAAAACATGTTCAAAGTCACTAATCATCCAAGAGATGCAAATCAAAACGACAATGCGATACCATCTTATACCTGTCAGAATGGCAATCATCAACAAATCAATAAACGACAAGTGTTGGCGAGGATGCGGAGAAAAAGGAACCCTTGTGTACTGTTGGTGGGAATGCAGAGTGGTGCAGTCACTGTGGAGAACAGTATGGAGTTTCCTCAAAAAACTAAAAATGGATCTCCCATTTGACCCTGTAATCCCACTCTTAGGAATTTATCCTAAGAAATCACAAACACCAATCAGAAAGGATTTATGCAGCCCTATGTTCACAGCAGCACAATTTACAATAGCTACAATTTGGAAACAGCCTAGGTGCCTATCAGCAGATGAGTGGATCAGAAAACTGTGGTATATCTACACAATGGAGTTCTATGCTGCCATTACAAGGAAGGAATTTTTACCTTCTGCAGCAACCTGGTTGGAATTGGAGAACCTTATGCTTAGTTAAATAAGCCAGTCAAAGAAGGAGAAGCATCACATGATCTCACTCATTTGTGCATAACAAAGAATATTATAAACGGATGAACAAAAGGATAGATACAGAGGCAGTAAAGCATCAGACTGTGAAATTACAGCAGGAAGATTAAAGTTAGGTGAGATAGATAAAAGATCAATCAAAGGACTTGTATGCATGCATATAAGCATAACCAATGAACATAGACACTGGGGGCTTGGGGTATGCCTGGGAGGGAGGGGGGGCAATGGGGTGATATGTATAAAAATTAATTTTTAAAATGGCAAAATAAAATATTATAGAATTATTTAGTTATGGGGAATAAAATAATCAAATAGGGCACTCATGTATATCAGTAGTATGTTCCAGCACTAAATAAATTGATACTATTAAAATATCACAGTTGCTGCCAGGCAGGTCACAGTAAGGGTTAAAACACGAGTTGTGATACTCTGTCTTGATAGCCTTATTAATACTTCAGTGGCACTAGAGGAAACAGCTAACAACTGAGAAGTTATAACTAATACAGATATATTTCACCCAGATGTAAATCTTTCTCAATTATTCAAGGAGTTTCATCAAATAAAACCTTTCAGATTCTCTTGAATATCCTTCATCTGTTTGGCAGTATTTTGAATGATTTCAAGGAGGCAACTGGTGAATATTAGTTTATTCTTTCATGTTCTGTCCTACTATAATTGGAATCCATTCCAGGGCAGGACTTTCTCGTTTACTAGATTTACTTATATCCTTAGTATCAAGTACAGGGCTCTATACAGAGGGGGTTGTAAATCCACCTAATGAAAATATTTCCAAAGGTATAATTTATTATTAAGGGAGTAAGAAAACTTTTTTTATTATTCTTTGGAAAGACTATGATCCTATGGCTTAAATATGCATTATTTAATCTGTCTATCTCTTAGCAATGTTTTTAACAGAAAGAAAGCTGCATTATTTATATGTAATCATGTTGTTTATGTATAAAGAAAAGACTGAAACTGTATTTTCTCTTAAATTTCAGAGCAGTTATTACATATTAATAGATATTTCACTGTTTTCAAGATATTTTTTGATAAGTCTTTACATAATGCTAGTAGAGATGTTTATATAGAGGCAGTAAACACATACAATGCATTAGATCATCCTTATGTAGTAGAGCTACATGAAGTTTATGTAAAGAACTAGAGACCCAGTACATGAAATTTGGGCATGGGAGGGGGCATTCCCCTCAGCCCAGCCTGCACCCTCTCTAATACAGGACCCCTTGGGGGATGTCAAACTGCTGGTTTAGGCCCAATCCCAGACACTGGTTCAAGTGTGCTGGTCATGGCATCAGGCTCATGCTGGGGGCTTCAGATCTCAGCTATGGATCCCTGTGTGCCTGTCTATGGCCTCGTGCCACTGGGTTGTGGCTGCTCCCCACAGTATCCTCCAGAGGAGGACCCTGAAGATCCTCCAAAATAACACATTCTCCACTCTCAATCAGGGAGAAGTGCCTGGCTGAGCAATGTGCACGCCAACCAGCAGCTGCTCTACCAGGAGTGCCCGACTGCCCACTCAGAGCTCCCGCACTGACTGGCAGATGCCCTCCTCACATGCACTCACATTCTCACCTTGCCTGTTGCCATGTTGGTCTCCTCTTTTGCCTTTTTGATAGTAGCCATTCTACCAGGTGTGAGATGATAAATCATTGTGGTTTTCATTTGTATTTCCATGATGATTAGTGATGTACACCTTTTCATGTACCTATTGACTATGGAAATATATTCTTTGGAAAAAATGTCTATTTTAATCAGATTGTTCGTTATTGAGTTATATGAGTTCCTTAAATATATTGGATATTAATTCCTTATCAAATATGTTTTTCATGTATCTTCTCCCATTTTGTTTATCCTGAGTTGATTCTTCCCTTTCATATCCATTGATGTTCCTATATCTCTCTCCCTCTCCCTTCCTCTCTGAAATCATGTCATTTATGTCTGGAAGCAACCATAACAGTCTTCTACTCCACCAATCTATCCAAAGTTTAGCTGCCAACTAAATATAAATTGTAGTGTTGTTTCTTTGCCTAAAGCTGCCATTTGACCCACTAACCCCAGTTCTAGAAATATATTGAGAATATAATTATTTTTGTGATGTTTTCTATCTTACACTTGAAAATTGAGACAGTCCACTGAGGTCTTAATTTTACATTTATTAGACTAAAGTAAATCTTTTGGGGCCAGTTAGGAAAAAAAATTAATCTAATAACTTTTAGACATGATAGCATAACATATTTTAAAGGCATCTATAATATTTGCAGAATTTTCTCCTTCATTTAATCTTTGTGCAACATGGCTTTGATTCTCCTCATCTTTTTAGTGACTTTCCTTTGGATGTACATTAGCTTACTTTTTTTCTTGAAGTGGCTTAGATGTGGTTTGATATAGAGATGTAATAGAATGGAATTATTATTTCCCTTGATCTGGACAGAATATTCCATTAAAGCAGCCAAGAATTGCATTAGCTATTTGGCACCTACTATTCAGTGTTGATTGATATCAAGCTTCTGTCAATCAATTCTACTGGTACTTTTTTACATATACATTTGCTGAACTATGCCTTTTATATCCATATTAGTTTAGTTGCTACTTAAAATGAAGAAAAATATGTTATTTTTTTAAGTTAAAATTTATTTTGTAAGTCCATGTTCTAACTTTTGGGATCTTTTGTTATCCTATTCTATCATCCTTCAGGAATTAGGCGAGGGAGAGGTTAACCAAATAACTTACATGCATATACTAGCATGTATATGCATAACCCATGGACACAGACAATAGTGTGGTGAGGATATGAGGGGGCTGGTGCAGGTGTGGGATGGAGGGAGTCAGTGGGGACAAAGGAGGGACATATGTAATATTTTCAACAATAAAGATAAATTTTAAAAAAGACTGATGTTGCCAAAACTGGTTTGGCTCAGTGGATAAAGCATCAGCCTGCGGACTAGGTTAGATTCCTGTCAAGGGCACGTACCTTGATTGCATGTACATCCGCAGTAGGAGGTGTGCAGGAGGCAGCTGATCAATGTTTCTAACTCTCTATCCCTCTCCCTTCCTCTCTGTAAAAAAATCAATAAAATATATATATATTTTTTAAAAAGGCTGATGTTGCCATTTGACCCAGTGATCCCACTTCTAGGAATATATCCTAAGAAGCCAGAGATAACAATAAGAAAGAATATATGTACCTCTATGTTCATAGTGGTACTATTTACAATAGCTAACATCTTGAAACAACCCAACTGTCCATCAGTAGGTGAATGGTTTAAAAAACTGTGGTACAGCCCTAGCCACCGTGGCTCAGTGGATAGAGCATTGACATATGGACTGAAGGATTGCAGGTTCAATTCTGGTCAAAGGCATATTCCTGTCTTATGGACTCGATCCTCAGTGTAGGGCATGCAGGAGACAGCCAATCCATATTACTCTCTCATTATTGATGTTCCTATCTCTCCCTCTCCCTTCCTCTCCGAAATCAAGAAAAATATATTAAAAAATAAAAAACTGTGGCACATTTACTCCATGGAATACTATTCAGCTGTAAAAAAAAAAAAAAAAAAAAAAGATCTCTTACCCTTTGATCCAGCATGAATTGATCTAGAGAGTATTATCCTGAGTGAAATATGCCAGTCAGAAAAAGACAAATGTCACATGATCTCACTCATATGTTGAATGTAATGATCAAAAAAGATCCAGAGATATTGAAGCTCCCATTTCAGAGGGTAGGAGATTGGGGAGAGATTAACCAGTAAACCTATATGCATATATGCATAGCATATGGACAGACAATAGTGTGGGGAAGCTTTGGGGAGGGGATGGGAGCAGGGTGGAGCGAGTCAATAGGGGGAAAAAAGGATATCTGTAATACTTTACTAATGAAGATAACTTTTAAAAAAGATCACATACATACACCAAAGAGTCACTTATATATCAAGGAACTCGTAGAGAGAGTTCATTGTAGAGGTTAACAGAATAAATCTGAGTACACCCATATTTCAAACCTAGCTCTACCATTTTTCTTCCTGAATTTTTTCACTTAGTTAACAGGTTGAATTATGCGACACAGCATCCTAAGCATTTAGGGCATGGTAAATACAACAGCAGAAATACTTGCCCTTCAGGAGCTATAGTATAGCCAAAGAAGAAGATTTGGAAAGTAATATATAATAACCTATGTTTTCTCAACTGAAAAATGGAAAGAAATGCACTATTTCCTAAAATGATGTAGAGCCAATCTCTCTCTCTCTCTCTCTCTCTCTCTCTCTCTCTCTCTCTCTCTCTCTCTCCTCTCTCTCTTTTTTTCACACACACACACACACACACACACCACATTATTTATTATAAAGGATAGTTACGTGATTATGGAGGCTGACAAGTCCCAGGATCTACAGAGAGCAAGCTGGAGGACCGAGAGAGCAGAAAGTGTGGTTTCAGGCCAAAGCTGAGATGCCCAAAACCCAGGAAAAGCCGATGTTTCAATTCAAGTCCAAAATCAAGAAGAAGCTAATGTCCCAATTTGAAGACAGTCAAGCAGGAAGAATTGTTTCTCACTTGGGGAAGAGTCATTTTTTTAGTTCCATTTAGACCTTCAGCTGATTGGATGGGACCATCCCACATTAGGGAGGCAATCTGCTTTACCCAATCTACCACGCTAAATGTTAATATCATCCAAACACATCTTCACAGAAACATCTAGAATAATGTTTGACTAAATATCTGAGTCCCCTGTGGTCCAATCAAGTTGGTATATAAAATTAATCTCTCAAATGGTGATGAGATTTTAGGCATATTGTACAAAAAGGGTTTAGCATAGTTAATTCTCAATAAATTATTTAGTTGGTCTTGGGAAGAAATCAAGTTCACATAGTTATTTCTCTGCTAGTGCCTCTTTGAAGGCTCTCTGAAAACTGGCTTTCTGCTTCATATGAGGTAAGGGAGTCAACTGTGGACACCTTGCTGCCACCTGCTCAAGCCTACAGAGATGAAATAGTTATAAAGGTGTCTGGTTCTTTCAATATTTTGGGGCAGTATTTCCCTTTTAAATAAAACATTATAAGATTTGGGAAGATTTAAGAAAGGGTAAAGGGTAAGGTTTTTTAAAATATATATATTTCCTTTGAACTCACTGAAAGAGTAGTTCACTTATAGCTAATGCAATAATTAGCTGTCATTTCAGCTAATACTCTAATATTACCAAATAATTCATACATGTAAAAATGGCAGCTGTCTCATTTACTTGCTATGCCAACACTTGTCAACCACACTAGCAGCTTTCAGCACTGTTAAATGTTTTTTAAATTTGAGAGCTCTAAAATGAAATTGAAGTACCTTGCATTTGATAATCAATCACATATGAATTTAATATTTTCCTCAAAGTCAGCATGGTTAATAAGATTTGAAAATAAAAATGACAGATTTTATGCTTTCACTGCAGTGAGAGTTTGATTTGGCTTCTAATTATCTTTTAAAGGTTGTGATCTGATGATTTTTGAGAATTACATCTGATAAAAATATTTTTAAGTAAATTATTTTTCATTAATAAATAATGGAAGTATTTCAAAGGAAAATTATTTCTTGAGGGAAAGCACATAGTATCAAATCATAGACTTTGTATTTTTTACTCTTTATTATGAAAATTTTAACTACAATAAGGATAGAAAGAATATATCATCCATATTTTTTATCAGCTATATTAAAAATGTATTAATATTTTGCAATATTAACCTCATCTACTTTCTTGAACTTTAATTGTAAACTTATCTATATTTAAGCCATAATTCAATTACATATAAAAGAAATATTACCTTTCTCAAGAGTATTTCTATAAGTATTTAACATTTAAAGGCAGAAAATATTTTACTTTTCTTTTTCTAGAAAGAAATAAAAACTTATCAAAGTTAAGCATTAATGGGATTTGGAAGCCTTTAATGTCTTTTTTATTTATTTATTTATTTATTTAGTATACTAGCTATTTCCTGCATGGTTTATCACCTCAGTTACTCTCCATAGGACTCTGAGAAGTTGTAGGAATACGCAGGTGCAGAGTCAAGGCCTGGCTTTCTCTCCAACATTTTAGAAAAGGACTGTATATCATGGGGCAGAGCTCTATGCTCCCTCTGACCCTTTCTGAAATTTCCTTTTTCTCAGGATTCTACATTCTATGAACGACATTAGAAAACAAGGTGTGATTTTTCAACTTGGGTACTATCAGTCTTTAGATCATATAATTGTTTGTTGCTGTCCTGTGCATTGTAGATGTTTAATAGCATCTCTTGCTTCTGTCCACCAAATGCCAAGAGTTTCCACTATCCTGAACTCAGTATAACAACAAAAAATATCCACAGGCATTGCCAAATGTCCCCTGGATGACAAAATTGAAACCATAGTGCTAGAGAATATTAAAAGAACGTCCTAAGGAAGGAAATTGTAAAGTTGAGAAAGTATAATCATTATGAACAATAAGGTCAGGTGCCCTAATTTCTAGGACTGTACCAATTCCATTAATACACACACACACACACACAGACTTGTCTTTTAAATTCAATCTTTCCATTACATTGATCTCTCTTTTGGCAGTCAGGGATTGTGTTTCATTTTTTTTGTGTCTTTAGCATATAGACAGGTACATTACAGATTCTCAGTGTTTTATAAACTAAAGGGAACTACCCTGGAGAAGAAATGACTTGATGTGGACAATTACTAAAGAGACTGTTTTTAGGTACTTGAAGAGTTGCCAGAAGGAAGATCATATTAGATTATTTTATGGAAAAGAAAAGGATGCTTCTTCAGAGGGCAGAACTAATAGGAATGAGTAAAAGTTATGGAGGCAGAGATTTCAGTTATTTTAAGCTCAAACTTTTAAACAATATCATATTTATTTAGCACCAAATATTTTTTAAATTATCTTGATTGTTAACAATGAAATGAAAGTATTGTGTAAGAGAAATGTAGCTGTAATATTTGAGATTATGCAAGTTGTTACATTCAACTATTAAATAGTTGAAAATAAAGCATGCAAATAGAGGCATAAGCAAGAAATGAAACTAAGAGAAAAAGAATAACTTACTTTTAAATTTGGTAACTTTGATTTTACAGTGAAAATAATCATGATAGGAAACATTTACTGAGTACTTACTTCGAGTACTTACTGTATTTCAGTCACTATATTATACCTTACACAGATTTCCATATAATCTCTACAATATCTCAACAAAATAGGTACTTCTACTCTTCCAATTTACATATGAAGGAAAATCATTTGTGATCGTAAAAGTCAAGTCTTTAAAAATCTAGTAGAATTTAAAATAAACTGTGTATTGCTTTCAAACTTAGTGTTGGAAGTAGGTAATGGTTTTGTATTTATTTTGGTAATATTGTCAGTTCTGTTAATAATTTCAGAGTTGTCCTTTGTTGTGATTTTTTCAGAGTTAAGTGTTCACTCTATATAGAAGAATATATATCCAACAAAATTATTAGGCATGTGACTCATCCATGAAGAATTTAATTCTTAAGTTACTGTACAGTTCATAAAACCACTCTTTCTGCCCCATTTATCTGACAAGGATTTTCATTTTCTGGTCAGTACAAAACAAATTAAAAATGCACTTTCACAGTCTCAAAACATCTCCCAAAATAACACAAAAACTAAGATTCATGGGTTTATTCTCAAATTATACTTGATATTCACTATAGGTCTTCCTTGAAATGTTCTCTGCAGTTAGACTTCAAAATATAGTATCTTGGGATGTAAGGAAGGGTTTTGTATGTGAAGTAAACTTAGCTCTATCAAAGTGTTGGGAGACATTTTCTGGATTTAATACTGAAGAAATAGAGATTATTATACTTGAATAAAAATAGTATGAGGAGAAAGACTTAATAGTGTTCAAGTCTAAAAGGCCATATGTTAGTAATTAATTCCCATTCAATTAAGGAAAGGATAAAGAAGGTTAAACCCAAGGAGGAGACCAGGTAACAAATTATGAAGAGCATCTTGATTGCAAAATCCATGAGAAGCAAGAATACATTACTGCAGTAATTTGAGTGTGACAAAGTTGCATTACTTCAGTTTGATAATCTGTTAGCATTTATTTCAAATCGTCATAGTCTCTGCTACTAAAATTATCTTGGAATAAGAAACATCTGTTCATGCCATGTCCTTTACATATAGAATTTTTTAAAAAAACAAAAGGATTAAATTGAAATCCATACTGTTTAACAGGGATGAATGAAAACTCAATTTTAAAAGATTTATTAATAGGAGGGTCATGGTATTAGTTATCTAGGGAATTTCTAAGGAGATCCATGTGGATATTTATGAACTTATTTTGGGGGACTTTACTCTCCATCTTTTAAATAGAGTTGCCCACTTTCGTAAATAAAAGTACAGGATGTAGTTAGATTGATTTCATATAAACAAAGAATAATTTTTATTATAAATGTATATGTGTATAAGGTTATACACATATAATACATTATTTATCTAAAATTTAAATTTGAATGAGTGTTTTATATTTTATCTGGTAATCCTACTTATAAGGGGAACACAGGTGGATTAATCCTGAAGTTAATGTAGCTTAAGTTTTCAGGGCTCCTCACTTGCAGCATAGTTTATCTATTGTTGTATTTGCAATTTGTAGTCTTTTATTCAAAGAGCCTTCTTCCCAGTTGTATGAACCTTAGACTCCACAAAATGTGCCTCAGAAGTCAGAGTGGACAAGGTGAAGGAAGAAGTGCATTTAGCAGGTTTGAAAGAATTATTGATGCCCTTGTCATGATCAGAAATTATTTTCCAGGAGGTAATTAAATAATCGCTGGGCCTAGAGGTATCTTTGTGTTTGAAACTTCACTGTCATTTTGGAGGCAAGAGAGGAATAAGTTCTACACTGTGTTGATATTGTCTCAAAGTGAGTAATCTAAATGCCCTGAGAAATTTCATGAGTCTTGTTTTTCCATGGGTACAGTCAGAAAATGAAGAATCAAGTTTCTTTCCCACTCACCAAACGAATTCAGCTCTTCAGATACTGTAGGCTTTTTTTAAAATGTTTTTTATTGATTTGAGAGAGAAAGGGACAAAAACACCAATGATAAGAGAGAATCATTGCTCAGCTGCCTCCTGCATGCTCCCTACTGGATCAAGCCTGCAATCTGGGCATGTGTCCTGACCAGGATTCATGAGTAGACACTCAACCACGGAACCACAGCACATGGACAGCTATTATACACTTTAATGCCCCACGGAAGTTTTAAAATAAAAATTAGCTCTTTTTCGTGGCGCCTCGGAGGCTGTTGGCAGCTTTAGGATGAAGCTCAACATCTCTTTCCCAGCCACTGGCTGCCAGAAACTCATTGAAGTGGAAGATGAACGCGAGCTTCGTACCTTTTATGAGAAGCATCTGGCCACAGAAGTTGCTGCCGACGCTCTGCGTAAAGAGTGGAAGGCTTATGTGGTTCGAATCAGTGGTGGGAATGAAAAACAAGATTTCCCCATGAAGCAGGGTGTCTTGATCCATGGCCGAGTCCGCCTGCTGCTGTGTTAGGGGCACTCCTGTTATAGACCGAGGAGGACTGGAGAGAGGAATCGCAAATCTGTTCGGGCCTGCATTGTGGATGCTAATCTCAGTGTTCTCAACTTGGTCATTGTAAAAAAAAAGGGGAGAAAGATATTCCTAGTCTCACTGATACCACTGTGCCTCGTTGCCTGGGGCCCAAAAGAGCCAGCAGAATCCGCAAACTTTTCAATGTCTCTGAAGAAGATGATGTCCGAAAATATGTTGTGAGAAAGCCTCTAAACAAAGAAGGTAAGAAACCTAGGACTAAAGCACCTTGTTACTCCACGTGTCCTGCAGCACAAACGCAGGCGTATTGCTCTGAAAAAACAATGTACTAAGAAGAACAAAGAAGAGGCCGCAGAATATGTTAAACTTTTGGCTAAAACAACGAAGGAGGCCAAAGAAAAACACCAGGAGCAGATTGCGGAGACATAGACTGTCCTCTCTGAGAGCTTCTACCTCTAAGTCTGAATCCAGTCAAAAATGAGATTTTATAACTAACAAATAAAGGAGAGTAAATGGTAAAAAAATAAAAATAAAAACAAACAAACAAACAAATAAATAAATAAATAAATAAAATAAAAATAAAAAAGCAAAAGAGGATGGCCCCTAGAGAAGTATATTTGGCGTGGTGCACACGTCCATTCACAGGAAAGGCAAAGGCTACATTTTCATCTTTTTTCTTTTTGTACTGCACCACATTTTGTAATAAACCACAGAAGAAATGACTAAATTCTAGTGCATTTCAGAGACTATTACTGTAATAATCCTATTTTTTTAATCACTGCTCACACTACTTGTTTCTCAAAGCCCACAGTTTGGGGACATTGAAGTTTTATGAACTCGGTTTTCAGTCAGATCATTTGTGATTTCAGGAAGAACACACACTGTAGAGGTAAGTCCCCACTCAGTGTCTAACATGCATTAAAGCAGTGGTTCTCAACCTTTCTAATGCCGCGACCCTTTAATACAGTTCTTCATGTTGTGGTGACTCCCAACCATAAAATTATTTTTGTTGCTACTTCATAACTGTAATTTGCAACTGTTATGAATCGTATCTGTGTTTTCTAATGGTCTTAGGCGACCCCTGTGAAAGTGTTGTTCGACCCCCAAAGGGATCACGACCCACAGGTTGAGAACTGCTGCATTAAGGGTTCATATAAGAATGTTCTGAATTTTTCTTCATTGAATAAATTAATTCAGTAAATATTGGTTATGTCTTCTCTGTAGGGCCAGACACTGTGCTAGAAATTAGATTGCTTTGAGTTGCCAGTGTTCAACTATGGATTGACTAAGCATGTGCTTTTAAAGCATCTACTTAGCTTTGAGTCTATATATGTAAACAACACATATTTGATAAAATAGACATGACCTTATAATATGTACCAAATTTTTCAATTGTTCCAAATTGCACTTCTTTGCATTATGCCTTGTCATGTCTTCCACTAGTATATGTGGAATATACATCATTCCTCTATTGACTAGGCTTAACCTAGCGACTTACTTTGGTCACTGGAATGCTAGTGGGCATAATGCATGAGAGCCTTCAACTGTGTTGGTACGGTTTGGCTTGCCTTCTGGTAATTCTGTTACCCACCATGAGAAGAACATGCATCTGATATTCCTGGTCATAGAAGAATGAAAACACATAAAGGAAAAAATATCAGTGATTGTGGTTGTAAAACACTGAGATTTAGGATTGTTTTTTAATGCAGAATTATGATGACATTATTTGGATAGTAAGACAAATATACAAATATATATACTAGAGACCTAATGCATGAAATTTGTGCACAGGTAGGGTGCCTAAGCCTGGCCAGTGATCAGGGCTGATTGGGGCCAGAACCTTCCTTCCCTGGCTGCTGGCTGAGGCCTTCCTTCATTCCATGCCACCCTCTGGTGGTCAGTGTACATCATAGCAAGCTATCAAACTCCTGGGTTCCCAGTCAAACTCTTGAGAGGACACGTTACATATTAGCATTTTATATATATAGATTAGAGGCCCAGTGCACAAAATTCGTGCATGGGGGTTTGTCCCTCAGCTTAGACCGAACCCTCTCCAATCTGGGACCACTCGAGAGATGTCAGACTGCCCATTTTGGCCTGATTTTAGTGGCTGAAATGGGCAGGCAGTCTGACATCCCTCTCACAATCCAGGACTGTTAGCTCCCCACTGCCTGCCTTCCTGATTTCCCCTAACACCTTTTGCCTGCCAATCTGATCACTCCCGAACCACTCCCCTGCCATCCAGATTGATGCCTAACTGCTACCCTGCCAGTCTGCTTGTCCCTACTAGTCACCCCTAACTGCTCTCCCCTGCAGGCCTGGTGACCCATAACTGCCATTCCCTGCAGGCATGATCCCTTCCCAACTGCTCTCCCCTGCAGGCCCTGTCTCACCCAAATTCCCTCCTCTGCTGTCCTGGTCACCCCTAATTGCCCTCCCCTGAAGGCCTGGTCACCTATAACTGCCCTTCCCTATGGGCCTGGTCCCCCTCAACTGCCCTCCCTTGCAGGTCTGGTCCCTCCTAACTGCCCTCCCCTGCTGGCCATTTGGTGGTGGTCATCTTGTGTCAACTCAAGTCTTGTGTCAACTCAAATCTCTGAGGTTATCCCAGAATCTCTCCCAAATCTATCTTTTGTATATGGGGCCAGGATCTTTGACTACATGGGGACAGCCATCTTGTGTGTTGAAGTGATGGTCAATCTGCATATTACTCTTTTATTAGATAGGATAGAGGCCTGGTGCATGGGTGGGGGCCAGCTGATTTGCCCTGAAGGATGTCCTGGGTCAGGGTGGGGTTCCCTTGGAGCATGGGTGGCCTGGGCGAGGGGCCTGTGGTGGTTTGCAGGCCAGCATGCCCCCAGTAATCCAAGCAGAGGCCTTGGTATCTGGGATTTATTTATCTTCTACAATTGAAACTTTGTAGCCTGGAGCAAAGCCAAGTCTCTTGCTCATTCCAAGGCAGCAGTCATTTCTGTTGGGATTTATTTATTTTCTATAATTGAAACTTTGTAACCTTAAGCAGAGGTCAAGACAGGCCAGGGCTACAGAAGCTTGGCTTCCTCCATCGCTGGGGACAACCCTAACCTCCTGCTCTCTCCAGCTCCTTGGCTGCTGCCATTTTTGTTGGGATTTATTTATTTTCTATAATTGAAACTTTATAGCCTTGAGTGGAGGCCGGGGCCTGCCAGGGTATATGGAAAGCTTGGCTTCCTCTATCGCTGGGGAAACTCAAGCCTCCCTCCTTTTCGCTCTGAGAATGCAGCAATCTTGGTTGGATTTTGCATACTCACTCCTGATTGGCTGGTGGGCATGGCTGGTGGGTATAGCAGAGTGGTACTTAATTTGCATATTACTCTTTTATTAGATAGGGCTAGAGACTTAGTGCTGAAGGGAGGGTGTGGGGGGCTGGGCCCTCAGCCTAGTCTGCCCTCTCTACAGTTCAGGAGCCCTCAAGGGATGTTCTACTGATGACTTAAGCTGGCTCCACTTAGTGGCTCAGAGAATGCACCTCTGTGTGTGTGTCCACTGAGGGCCTGCTCCCAGCCATCCCATGGAGGCTCAGACTATGTGTCCCTGTGGGTGTCCACTGTGGGCCTTCTCCCAGCAGTGCCACAGGAGCTCTCAGCAGGCACCCTTGTGTGTTGTTCTCTCAGGCTCTGGGCTGCACCTGGCCCCTCTTTCTGAGCTGGTTGTGACCATTATGGTGTCCTGACCTAATTTGCATATTATAGATAGATAGATAGATAGATAGATAAGGAAGATTGATATGTATGTTATAAAGAGATGCAGAATGCACCAGAGGTGGGAAAGCATACCTTTGACTATGGTATCAGCAAATGTTGGGGAGAAGCAGTTTTGAGCTAGGCCTTGAAGAATTTC